>CANSZD010003623.1:432500-524131 GCA_947648045.1 Beta corolliflora
AGTACTGACCGTCATTGCAATTCCGCACAAAATCCTATCAACAAATCAACCTTCAACTTGAACCAGGGTCCATACCCCGCTAACACACAAAGAAACCAAACTAATAGACCCGCCGTAAAAGGGGTGACTACAAAAACTATAAAGGAGAAAATAAACTAGAAACTGCAAAAAGGAGAGAAAGAGGGGCTTACCATGGACGAAAACATCCATGACAGCCCCTCTAGAGGGTTTTCTGTGAAAAGAGGAGAGAGAAGAGGAGGGGATAGCGGCTAGGGTTTTTTTCCTAAAATAAGCTACTTACGAAAGCTATTATTTTTGATGATGAATATAGTAGAGCTGTTAGCTATGATTTGATGTTTGGTTGCTATGACGCCCTAGCATGAGTCAACTTTGTCCAACTATTTGTGAACTTGGTGCTTGACTATTAGTTGAATTTGAGTATTGGTTTACCACTTTTAGTAATATTTTTACGACTCATATACATGCACATTGAGGAGGATGAAGGCATTTGTTCTTTTGAGTAGCCTTCAGATGATTTTAGATATATTTGTTCTCATTTTGCTACTCATGTTGTTGCCTATTCCCTTTGATTGTTTATTAGCCATATTACAAGCTTATTTAAGCCCCATTGCTTACTAGTTTCAAGCTTGTCTTGAGGGAGCTATTAGTGAGTAAGGTGAGGGAGTTGTAGTGTGCACTATTTATGCACAATTTGGGTGGGATAGAGAAGTTGTTTTTGTTCTTATATTGTGAGTTGGAAAAATCGAAAAAAGTGTTCAAAAATTGAAAAAAAATCCAAAGTGTGATAAATGAAAAAAAAAAAGGAGCAAAAGTGATAATAAATTGTGAAATGTTAAAGTGTTCTATGTGAAGATTCCTCGAAAGAAAGAAAATAATAAAAAAAACAAAGAAAAAAAATTCAAAGAAAAATAAAATAAGAATTTTCAAAGTTTGTTTTATTCAAGTGTTGCAATTGTTATAGTAGATTTGTTAGCTATGAATATAGTAGATTTGTTAGATATGGAAATTGGTGGAAAATTTTGGTTTGGTTTATTTTGTGAATATTTGTAGAGTTGAGTTGGAGAGTTTATGGTTATCATCTATCCTTGACTACGAGTTTTATTAGGACTTATGCTCTCTCAAAGTTTAAGGTTTACTCTCACATTTTCCCAAATTTAATCTATCCTTTATCTAAATCTTACTCTCTCCGTTTTTTTAAGTGCCCCATACCCTTGGGCACATAATTTTAGTCAAAAGAATAAAATAATATATGAGTGGGTATGGTTAGAAATAAAAAATTTAGAAAAGTAAGAGAGATAAATATGAATGGGGACCACTAGGAATAATGTGAGAGGGAGAAAATATTATAAAATGATAGTGGGGTTAAAAGGAAGAGAGATAAATAATATATAACTAGTTTGTACCCGTGCCAATGCACGGGTCTAAAAACTGTAGAAATAATAAAATTGCCGAAATTTAGTTTAGAGAAATGGTCAAGGTGTTATTTAAAGAAAATTGCCTAATAAAATTGCCGAAATTTAGTTTAGAGAAATGGTCAAGGTGTTATTTAAAGAAAATTGCCAAATTTTAGTTTAGTAACGATATATCAAAGAATACTACAATAGTACATTAACTATGTTAGTGATAATTTGCCGAATTTAATATTGACTTGTTGTGATTAGAGGTGTCAAAACCGACCCGACCTCAAAAAAACCATCTTTTTTGAACTATAACCGATCTGATATGACCCGAGAAATTCAGGACCTAAACCTGATCTGTAACCGAACTGAACTCAACCCGAATCTGATTTGACCTGAACCCGGCACCGATTTGACCCAACTTGAACTCAAATCGAACTGGTTTGACCCGACCCGAGCTCAACCAGATTCGAAATTGACCCGACAAATGCCTGATTCAATCTGATTTGTTTTGACCTGAACTCATATTAACCTGACCCGATTTTAACGCGACATGATTTCAAACCAACCATAATTTTAAACCTAACCTATTACTAACCTTTCATTTTTTTTTACTTAAACATAATTATTTTGATCCAGCTATACTCTAAGTTTTATTTATTTATTTTATTCAAGTTCTTATACTACTATATATACTAATTATAATAAATTTACTTCTTTTAATAAGTAGGAAGTAATACGGAGTAAAACGTTTATTTCATGTACATACAAAGTACATAAAATTACATTATAAGCTTTATATATTCGTCTCAACCTTATCTTAATCACACCAAACTTAAGCAAACTGAAATCATCCGAATCGGAATCAACCTGGCCCAAAGTATTCCAACCCAAAATTAACCTGGTTAAACCCGTTTGAACTCGATCCGAATTTATCCGAACCGAATATGAATCGATCTGAAGTTGACCCGACCCAAATCCGACCCAGACTCTACAGATCTTGACCAGAAATTGACCTGACCCGCCCCGAGGCGGGTTAAAAGGGTAATTTTAACCCGAACAGTCTCGTGAAGGAATTATGTCCTCGTCAATATGCAATTACTGAATATATATTAGGATCATATTTTGGAGATAATAAGTTCATTCTTTTGGGTCGTCATTTGATGTTGCTAGACGTGATAAATGAACTTTGGGCTCGTGAGATGGACCAAAGCCCAACTGAATGGTTCCTATGAGGTCACACTATGAGGTGACGGATTGGACACTTGAAGAAGGCCCAATGTTGGGCTCTTCCATGAGGTGGCCGGCCATAGGGGATTAGGAAGGGGTTTTGAGCTTGATCCAACACTCTAATTATATATTGGATATATAATTAGATGTTGCCTAAGGTTTAACAACAAGATTAATTCCCAAGGAATCAAGCCCTAATCCTAATCTCTCTCACACTCTCTCTCTCCTCCTTGCGTGCGTGTGAGTATGTGTGTGGTGTGGTCGGTTTCTCTCATCTCTCTCTATAGAAGGCGGTTCGAAGTTGTTCGTACCCGACTACCTAGCAGTAGTGGAGGTTCAATCCTAGTCCGGGGACTGAGTAGAGGAATCGCGCTTGAGGTTCTTGTCTCCCGTTCGTAGCAAATCTTTACGTGAAATTCACGATTCAAAGGTATAATCTATGTGATTCTTTTATGTGTTGTGCATGTGATCTTGGTTAGGTGCGAACGAATTAGATTCGTGAAATTGCGCAATATAGTACCTAAAATCCTACAGTGGTATCAGCTAGCCTCTTGCAACGCATAATTAATCATAATTATACGATTATTTTGATGTCCACGTTAAAATTTTAATTCAATTAAGAGGGAGAATAATTTGATATGGTTCAATTGTTATTTTAAATGGAGATTTAAAGTTTAGAATCATTAAATTTTGATTTATTATTGCTCAATTTAGCCTAGAAAAATCCGAATTTTTGCCCTAAGTTGTTCGAAAATTTCGAACCCCTAAACCCTAATTTTCGAAAATTTTCAACATTAATTTGCATGAAATTTGATTTCTTGTAATTAGTTTTGATAATTTTGATTAATTTTGCTACATAAATTAATTGGGTTGAAAGATTACGTAAAGAGTTTATTGTATGGTCAACAATTCAATTTTAAGGAGTTAAAATTGAATTAGAATTAGTTTATGAGGAACCCTAATTTTAAAATTGAATATGATTTGATTTTAAAATTGTTGAATTAGGTATAATTGTTATATTTAATTCACTAGGATCACATTAATTTAATTTTATAATTGTTATAGAATTAAATCTAAAAAAAAATTGGGTGGTTTTGAGCAAGGCATCCACGGCTGGGTGGCGGCGGGGCCACGGTGGCTGCCCCTGGTGGTCCGAGAGGGAGGGAGGGAGGGCAGCAGGTCTCGGTGGGTGGCAGCAGCTGTGCAAGGGCTGCACGCTGCTGCCATGTGGGCTGTGGCTGCTACTGCCACGGTAGTGGGTGTCGGAAAACACACAGCCACCGTGGCTGGCTTCGGCTGGCAGCCACGATAATTTTTTTAAAAAAAAAATTATTTTATTTTAAATATCAAAATTAATTTTTATTTTAGGATAAAATCAATTCTATTCTGTCTTAAATTTGGAATTTTAGATAAAATAGCAGTTTGTTACAAATTTATTAGGATATTTTAAGCAAGATTCCAAAAGGATAATAATTAATTTGTTAATGGAGATTATCCCATAATTAAACTAGGATTATAATTGAATTAAAATATTTGATTGGCTAGTAATTAGGATGGAATCTCCTAAAGTTGTTAGGATAATCTTGGAAGTTAAATATGAATTATCCTTCCAAAATTAAAATAAGATTTGATTCTATCTCTTGACTAAATTAAATATGTGTTATTTTATGTTTGGTCGTGAATAATATTGATTGGTTAGAATCTCCTAAATTAGTTAGGATAATCTTTGAAAATACATATGATTTATCTTCTAGGATTAAAATAAGATTTGATTCTATCTATGCCTAATTTAAAATATACGATATTTTATACACGGTCATGAACAATATCTAATATTATCTGATTACCTAAATAAAATATATGGTGATATTTTAGGAATTTATGTTGCCTTAATTAAGAATATTTGATACTTCCTCCGTTCCAAAATAAGTGAAACACTTCTCTCATTTATGTGAGAGCTTTTTGAGACAAGTGTTTCACTTATTTTGGAACGGAGGAAGTATTTTAGTTTAGGCAAGCATGTTACGTGATTTATTATATGGCACTTTTATATAATATTTGATATTATATGCTATATAATGACTAGTATGGCCCAGTTAGGTTAGAAAATACGGTTTGCGCATCGTTATGTATTTTTGTAATCTAAATACGCACGTTCTGCGTACCGTCAAGTATTTTTGTAATTTTTATTTTATTTGTCAATCTAAATGTACAAAATATACATGTAATCCAAAAAGGTTCGAGATGTGAAGACCCTGATTGTTCAAGGATGGAGATCCATAAAGAGTCAAGTGGGAGCATATCAAGATTAGTTCTTAGGATTAGGGCCAGACTAGGTCATATTTATATATTTATGCATTATTGTTAGAATCATGCTAGGTATATAAATACTATGCTTATTATATGTTGATCCAAATCGATAGAGTTCACTAATTTAATCACACATAATAAACATAGGTCCCGAAAATATTGAGGTTGCTTTCCCAAATAAAGTACCCAATATCCTTTCAATCATTAATAATGGGTCATGCCTCCGCAGGGTGTTATTAGTTATCTTAAGGAGTTGGGGTAAAATGCGATTTTACATACTTGTTTGGTTTAACTCAACAATATAACCTAAAGCGTTTAGCGTCTTGAAGCAAAGGGTAATAATTAAACATGTGATGCTTAATTATTCAACCAAGAATTACAAGGAGTTGTAATTGGTAAAGAGTTTACCTACCTTGAAAATGTAATTTTTGATGGCAGGGCCTCAATCTGGTTAAAATTGCATAGATAAAGGGTCTTAGAATCACTTAATTCAAATTGAGACTATAATTGAATAAAGTGTTAAAGTTACCTATTTTATTTCGAGGTACTTTATTTTAAACATAAATAATGAACTTTGCATGATTCTATCGTAGATGGCTAACCTTAACAACGACAACATGAACAATGTTGTTTTCAACCTTCAACCTTTCCTTGAGAAAGATAGGTTGAATGGAGAAAATTTCACCGACTAGGAACGGATGCTGAGATTAATCCTGAAATCTGAGGGTAAAGATATCATTGATAACCCACTCCATGTGTTGCTTGACAATGTGACTAATGCCCAACGGCAAAGGCATAAGGAAGCTCTTGACAGAGCCATACCAATCAATTGCTTGATGATTGCGGCCATGGAACCATCTCTTCAAAGTAGGTTCAAGAACATGGATGCGTATTCGATAATGCAAGAACTCAAAGACTTGTTTCAGAAACAGTCACGAGTTAGTAGGTATGAGCTCCATCGAGAGATCTTGGATACGAAGATGGAGAAAGGAACACCAGTACATGACCATGTTTTCAAAATGATTTGTCTTTTTGATCATACGGAAAAGTTAGTGCATCCCTATAGTCATGAGATAGCTACTGATATAGTTCTTCGCTCTCTTCCTGAAACCTTTAGTCAGTTCAGGATGAACTACAACATATCAGGAGGAACCAACACATTAGTTGAATTGCATTCGATGCTAATCAACACGGAGAGACAACTCCCTCAGGAACCTAAGAAGGATGTTCTAATGGTTCAAAAGGAAAAGGGTTGCAAGAAAGGGGCCGACAAGAACAAGAAGAAAGGCAAGCAAGTTGCCAAGACTTCTGAAAAGCCAAAGAAAACTACGAAACCCAAGGCGGGATCGAAGAGTGAGTGCTTCTATTGTAAGAAGGTCGGACATTGGAAGCGCAATTGCCCCTAGTACCTAGAAGATAAGAAGACTGGAGCTTCGACTTCGGGTATTTATATTGTAAATCTTAATTAATTTCTACTATGGTATATGATACTAAAATTGTTGTACTCAAATGGTTTATGATCTGTAGGTACCAAGTAGTAGAAATGGCAAGGAAAAGAACTCGGTGGTCAAGGAAGTTGCAGCCACGCAGAGTTTCATAGTTTAAAGTTTTATTTCTTTGAACGTTTGTGGATTTAAGTTGTTAATTCCAAGTTTTGAGACAATTTCTTTCAGTTTTGTTTGAATTCTGAATGGTTTTACTTGTTGAGGGGAACTGTTGACCCTCGACAAGGTAACACATTTTCTCACTTTGCCTAGAATTAATTAACGTGCTTACATTATTACAATATAAATTACAGTGTGAAACAACAAACGAATGATTTAGATGACCAAATCACCTTTTACAAGAAAGGGTGAGAGAGCTAATGACCTTTTGGCACTCATACATACAAATGTTTGTGGGCCTATGAGTTCGAAAGCTCGTGGTGGGTATAGTTACTTCATTACTTTTACTGACGATTTAAGTAGATATATGACTATGTCTATTTGATGAAGCAAAAGTCGGAATCATTTGAAAAGTTCAAAGAATTCCAAAATAAAGTACAGAATCAACTTGACAAGACAATTAAGGCATTACGATCTGATCATGGTGGTGAATATTTGAGTCAAGAATTCGAGGATCATCTTAGGAATTGTGGAAGATAAGAGAATATTTCTATTGTTGCTCCAAACCCTCGTAGGTCAAGCAGAATCAGAAACAAAAGGTTTGTTGATGTTATGGTTACAGAGGATTCCAAAATATTTCTTTTTGAATGTGCGGAACCTGCAACCTACAAGCAAGCTTTGGCAAGCCCAGACTCTGAGAAATGGCTTGAGGCCATGAAATCCGAAATGCAGTCCATGTCTTGACAATAAAGTTTGGAACCTAGTTGATTTAAATTTGGAATTTTAGATAAAATAGCAGTTTGTTACAAATTTATTAGGACATTTTAAGCAAGATTCCAAAAGGATAATAATTGATTTGTTAATGGAGATTATCCCATAATTAAATTAGGAAAATAATTGAATTAAAATATTTGATTGGCTAGTAATTAGGATGGAATCTCCGAAAGTTGTTAGGATAATCTTGGAAGTTAAACATGAATTATCCTTCCAAAATTAAAATAAGATTTGATTCTAT
Organism: Beta corolliflora; assembly: GCA_947648045.1. Lineage (NCBI taxonomy): Eukaryota > Viridiplantae > Streptophyta > Magnoliopsida > Caryophyllales > Amaranthaceae > Beta > Beta corolliflora. Next base: position 440,078 of record CANSZD010003623.1, read on the forward strand.
CTCTTGACTAAATTAAATATGTGTTATTTTATGTTTGGTCGTGAATAATATTGATTGGTTAGAATCTCCTAAATTAGTTAGGATAATCTTTGAAAATAAATATGATTTATCTTCTAGGATTAAAATAAGATTTGATTCTATCTCATGTCTAATATAAAATATACGATATTTTATACACGGTCATGAAAAATATCCAATATTATCTAATTACCTAAATAAAATATGAAGATATTTTAGGAATTTATGTTGCCTTAATTAAGAATATTTGATATTTTAGTTTAGGCAAGCATGTTACGTGATTTATTATATGGCACTTTTATATAATATTTGATATTATATGCTATGTAATGACTAGTATGGCCCAATTAGGTTAGAAAATACTGTTTGTGCATCGTTATGTATTTTTGTAATCTAAATACGTTATGCGTACCGTCAAGTATTTTTGTAATTTTTATTTTATTTGTCAATATAAATGTATAAAATATACTTGTAATCCAAGAAGGTTCGAGATGTGAAGACCCTGATTGTTAAAGGATGGAGATCCATAAAGAGTCAAGTGGGAGCATATCAAGATTAGTTCTTAGGATTAGGACCAGACTAGGTCATATTTATATATTTATGCATTATTGTTAGAATCATGCTAGGTATATAAATACTATGCTTATTATATGTTGATCCAAATCGATAGAGTTCACTAATTTAATCACACATAATAAACATAGGTCTCGAAAATATTGAGGTTGCTTTCCCAAATAAAGTACCCAATATCCTTTCGATCAATAATAATGGGTCATGCCTCCACCGGGTGTTATTAGTTATCTTAAGGAGTTGGGGTAGAATGCGATTTTACATACTTGTTTGGTTTAACTCAACAATATAACCTAAAGCGTTTAGCGTCTTGAAGCAAAGGGTAATAATTAAACATGTGATGCTTAATTATTCAACCAAGAATTACAAGGAGTTGTAATTGGTAAAGAGTTTACCTACCTTGAAAATGTAATTTTTGATGGCAGGGCCTCAGTCTGGTTAAAATTGCATAGATAAAGGGTCTTAGAATCACTTAATTCAAATTGAGACTATAATTGAATAAAGTGTTAAAGTTACCTATTTTATTTCGAGGTACTTTATTTTAAACATAAATAATGAACTTTGCATGATTCTATCGTAGATGGCTAACCGTAACAACGACAACAGGAACAATGTTGTTTTCAACCTTCGACCTTTCCTTGAGAAAGATAGGTTGAATGGAGAAAATTTCACCGACATGGAACCATCTCTTCAAAGTAGGTTCGAGAACATGGATGCGTATTCGATAATGCAAGAACTCAAAGACTTGTTTCAGAAATAGGCACGAGTTAGTAGGTATGAGCTCCATCGAGAGATCTTGGATACGAAGATGTAGAAAGGAACACCAGTACATGACCATGTGTTCAAAATGATTGGTCTTTTTTATCATACGGAAAAGTTAGGGCATCCCTATAGTCATGAGATAGCTACTGATATAGTTCTTCGCTCTCTTCCTGAAACCTTTAGTCAGTTCAGGATGAACTACAACATATCAGGAGGAACCAACACATTAGTTGAATTGCATTCGATGCTAATCAACACGGAGAGACAACTCCCTCAGGAACCTAAGAAGGATGTTCTAATGGTTCAAAAGGAAAAGGGTTGCAAGAAAGGGGCCGACAAGAACAAGAAGAAAGGCAAGCAAGTTGCCAAGACTTCTGAAAAGCCAAAGAAAACTCCGAAACCCAAGGCGGGATCGAAGAGTGAGTGCTTCTATTGTAAGAAGGTCGGACATTGGAAGCGCAATTGCCCCAAGTACCTAGAAGATAAGAAGACTGGAGCTTCGACTTCGGGTATTTATATTGTAAATCGTAATTAATTTCTACTATGGTATATGATACCAAAATTGTTGTACTCACATGGTTTATGATGTGTAGGTACCAAGTAGTAGAAATGGCAAGGAAAAGAACTCGGTGGTCAAGGAAGTTGCAGCCACGCAGAGTTTCTTAGTTTAAAGTTTTATTTCTTTGAACGTTTTTGGATTTAAGTTGTTAATTCCAAGTTTTGAGATAATTTCTTTCAGTTTTGTTTGAATTCTGAATGGTTTTACTTGTTGAGGGCAATTGTTGACCCTCCACAAGGTAATATATTTTCTCACTTTGCCTAGAATTAATTAATGTGCTTACATTATTACAAATAAATTACAGTGTGAAACAACAAACGAATGATTTAGATGACCAAATCACCTTTTACAAGAAAGGGTGAGAGAGCTAATGACCTTTTGGCACTCATATACAGATGTTTGTGGGCCTATGAGTTCGAAAGCTCGTGGTGGGTATAGTTACTTCATTACTTTTACTTACGATTTAAGTAGATATGACTATGTCTATTTGATGAAGCAAAAGTCAGAATCATTTGAAAAGTTCAAAGAATTCCAAAATGAAGTACAGAATCAACTTGGCAAGACAATTAAAGCATTACGATCTGATCATGGTGGTGAATATTTGAGTCAAGAATTCGAGGATCATCTTAGGAATTGTGGAAGATAAGAGAATATTTCTATTGTTGCTCCAAACCCTCGTAGGTCAAGCAGAATCAGAAACAAACAGTTTGTTGATGTTATGGTTACGGAGGATTCCGAAATATTTCTTCTTGAATGTGCGGAACCTGCAACCTACAAGCAAGCTTTGGCAAACCCAGACTCTGAGAAATGGCTTGAGGCCATGAAATCCGAAATGCAATCCATGTCTGACAATAAAGTTTGGAACCTAGTTGATTAACCTGATCATCAGGTGAGACCTATCGGTTGTAAATGGGTGTTCAAAATTAAAACAGACAAGGACGAAAATGCTTATGTCTATAAAGCAAGACTGGTTGCTAAGGGATTTAGACAAATTCATGGTATTGACTATGATGAAACTTTTTCTCCAGTGGCAATGCTTAAGTTAATTCGGATTCTTTTAGCATTGCTGCCTTTTATGATTATGAAATCTGGCAGATGGATGTCAAAACTGCGTTCTTGAATGGGTTCTTGATGGAGGATGTGTACATGACACAACCTGAAGGTTTTGTCGATCCAGAAAATCCTAATAGGGTTTGAAAGCTTCAGAAATCCATTTATGGATAGAAGTAGGCATCTCGGAGCTGGAACATTCGTTTCGATGAGGCGATCAAACGGTTTGGTTTTCTCAAGAGCGAAGAGGAATCTTGTGTCTACAAGAAGTTTAGTAGGAGTAGCTTGGTCTTCTTAGTCTTGTATGTAGATGACATACTCCTCATGGGAAATGACATACCAATGCTTGAGTGAGTCAAGGAATGGTTGCAGAGTTGTTTCTTCATGTAAGACTTATGAGAGGTTGAATACATATTGGGAATTAAAATTCATCGAGATAGATCTCGGAGAATGATTGGACTAACTCAAGAGACTTATATTGATAAGGTTCTTGATAGGTTTGAGATGAATAACTCTAAGAGAGGATTCACTCCCATGACTCATGGCATATCGCTTAGCAAGAGTCAGTGTCCAAATGGACCTGAAGAGCAAAAGTGAATGAGTAATATACCTTATGCCTCGGCTATAGGGTCAATTATGTATGCTATGATATGTACGAGACCGAATGTTTCATATGCTTTGTAGCAGGTTCCGGGCAAATCCAGGGGAAGCACACTATACAACTGCCAAGAATATCCTTAAGTACTTGAGAAGAACTAAAGGAATGTTTTTGGTATTTGGTGGTGAAAATGAATTGGTTGTCAAAGGCTATACGGATGCAAGCTTCCAGACAAACAGGGATGACTATCGCTCTCAATCAGGATATATCTTTTGTCTGAATGGAGGTGCAATGAGCTGGAAGAGTTCAAAGCAAGACACTGTTGCAGACTCTACGACAGAATCAGAATACTTGGCTGCATGTGAGGCAGCGAAGGAAGCTGTTTGGATTAAGAAGTTCCTAACAGAATTAGGTATTGTACCTAGTGCCTTGGATGGCATCCAGTTATATTGTGATAACAATGGAGCCATTGCGCAGTCAAAGGAACCAAGGACACATAGCAAATCCAAACATGTAATGAGGAAGTACTACCTCATTCGAGAGATTGTTGACGGGAAGGATGTCAACATCTGCAAAGTTTATACGGATGAGAATTTAGCTGATTCGCTTACGAAACCTTTAGCTCAACCAAAGCATGAAGGACATACAAGAGCTGCTGGATTAAAGCAAGTGCTAGAATGGATTTAGATAGTAATTGTTTGAGAAACATTTGACAATTGTAAATACATTGACTTGCATATTTATGTTTAAAGAAAATTTGTTTTCTCTTATTTAATCGTGGTTCAATATTAAATAAAATGTCCAGAATAATTGTGAATTTGAATGGGATTATCAAATACGTGATTTGGTAAAGTGAAACCCCATAGTGAACTGAATTCATAAATTATTTGTAAATTCCTAGTCCGGAGTCATTAACTTGGACATAAATGACTTTATTCAGAAACTAGCATGTAAGATTGATTGATAGCGCAGTTTCATGGATTATGGGGGCATGTAGATGCTCAGTCAATCACATGGACATGTATGAATGATACATGATCAAATTTAGACCTACCTTTGAAGTTCGGGTAATGAACTTCCGGATATATTAGTGGATTCCTTACACATGAGTGGAACACTACTTTACTCAACGATGGGCAGTTGAAATGTGATTGTATCAAAACGTCATGTCGTAAAAGGGAATTATAAAAGTTACTTTCCGGTTCCTCTGATTATTGAGTGGGATTTTTGGTTGCAACAAGATTGAATAGAGTCGCCCTGGTTAACAGGATAGTGTCATGGCCCCTTGAAGAGGGAGAATTGAAAAATGCATGGCCGTGCTCAAATGGATTTTAAGATAATCATTTGTTTTTACAATTCGAACTCAGAGTTCAAGAAATGATTTGAGTATTAATATGATCTCGACATGCAGATGCAATCATATTATCAAATCAGACACTAATAGACTTAAGGAATTTGAAGATTGCACACTTGTCTCAGACAAATGGGAGATTGAAGGAATTATGTCCTCGTCAATATGCAATTACTGAATATATATTAGGATCGTATTATGGAGATAATAAGTTCATTCTTTTGGGTCGTCATTTAATGTTGCTAGACGTGATAAGTGAACTTTGGGCTCGTGAGACGGACCAAAGCCCAACTGAATGGATCCTACAAGGTCACATTATGAGGTGACGGGTTGGACACTTTAAGAAGGCCCAATGTTGGGCTCTTCCATGAGGTGACCGGCCATAGGGGATTAGGAAGGGGTTTTGGGCTTGATCCAACACTCTAATTATATATAGGATATATAATTAGATGTTGCCTAAGGTTTAACAACAAGATTAATTCCCAAGGAATCAAGCCCTAATCCTAATCTCTCTCACTCTCTCTCTCTCCTCTTTGCGTACGTGTGAGTATGTGTGTGGTGTGGTCGGTTTCTCTCATCTCTCTCCGTGGAAGGCGGTTCGAAGTTGTTCGTACCCGACTACCTAGCAGTAGTGGAGGTTCAATCCTAGCCCGTGGACTGAGTAGAGGAATCGCGCTTGAGGTTCTTGTCTCCCGTTCGTAGCAAATCTTTAAGTGGAATTCACGCTTCAAAGGTATAATCTATGTGATTCTTTTATGTGTTATGCATGTGATCTTGGCTAGGTGCGAACGAATTAGATTCGTGAAATTCCGCAATATAGTACCTAAAACCCTACATCTCGACCCATTGTGGGTCAACCCAAACTCCATCTGGTTATCCGAATTACACTAGTGGAAAAAACAGCTTTTTCTTCGGTGAAAAGTGGGGTATTTGCTCCGGTTTTGAACCGAAACATAAGTGGGGGTAGCCAATAACTGGTGAAAAAGGCTCCGGTTCAAAATCGGAGCACAAAAGACTATTTGCTCTGACTTTTTACTCAAGTTTTTGGCAAAACCCGGAGCAAATAAGACCCAATAATTTTTTTTTTTATAAATGCAATTTTTAAAGCTTGATTAAGGCAGAAACTGATATACTGTATATACATAAAAGTATCAACATTCATTGCAATTTCTGTTAGGAAAATTTGATTTTAATAATCCAACCTTTGGCCCATTTAATTTTAATAATCCAACCTTTTGATTATTCCACACTAATCCAAGCTTTATACCACATTCTTTTTGGGATTTGCTATTTGACGCCCCTAATATTTCCTACTAACGCCCTAAATACGGTATTTTTATACTGTATATTTATACCTTCATTTTTCTCCTTCTTCTCTCCTTCCCCTTCCACTACCACCATTGGAGCCCGTCACCACAACACCGTCACCACCACCACCGCCACCACGGGCCACTTCCTCCCATTCCCCCACTTCCCATTCCCCCATTCTTCCACACCACCACTGGCGTCCACCACCACCCACACCCTAGAGGAGACTGGATTTTTTTTTTAAAAAGAAACATGGAGAGGCGTCCATGGTGGACGCCCCACCACCGGTGGAGGCGTCCATGGTGGACGCCCCACCACCGGTGGAGGCGTCCATGGTGGACGCCCCACCACCGGTGGAGGGCGTCCATGGCAGGCGCCTCACCCTGTGGTGGAGCGCCTGCCATGGACGCCTCCACCTGTGGTGGGGCGTCCATGGTGGACGCCTACTTTTTTTTGAATTTTTTTTTTAAACACCATATACAGGTGGAGGGTGGGGGTGGTGAAGGGCGCGAGAAGGTGGTACAGTGGTGATGGTGATGGGGGCAGAGATGGTGGTATGGTGGTGATGGGAAGAAGATACAAAAAAATGTTAATGGAGGAAGACGTGAAGTTCTGTTCTTTTGATAGTATAACCTTCATAGAACAATTAAAATCTTTTCTTTGTTAGGAATTGAAAGAGATCTAATTTTCCATAGATAAAACACACTTTACCAATTTTCACACTCAAATTTTAAAACAAGAAAAATAGAAACTTTCTTCACTTTCTTCCACGTCTCTGCTTGTTCTTCTTTCCATTAACGGGCCTTCATTTCTTTGCCAAGTAATGGTACTAAACGCAGAATTAGAAAAAGTAATGGTACTAATAGACCTTCATTTATTTTGCCCTCTTTTCTCACAAAAAAAAGAGCATTATGGAAGGTGGTGGTGGTGGTGGTGGTGGCGGCAGCGGCGTCGTGAAGGTGGTGGTGGTATGGAAGAAGAAGGGGAAGTGAGGAAAGAGGAGAAAGTGAGAAAAGAAATGAAAAATATGAAAATACAGTATTTTATACGTATATAGGGCGTTACCAGGAAATTATAGGGCGTCATTTAGCAACCCAGTTCTTTTTTATTAGGCCAAGTTGACCACGCGCACTTACCTGATGAACCAATTTTTCTTTTTTTTTTTAAAAAAAAATTAAAGGAAAATAAACCTTCATTTCTCCTCCTTCCCCTGTTCCCCAGCCTTGCCCACCACCTCCCCACGTCCACCAGGGCCACCATCATCCCTCTTCCCAGCCAGACCGTAGCCACCACCGCAGCACTACCGTCGGTGCCCACTGCCCAGACAACGAACCCTGCAACCTAAACACCACGCCACACCCTTTACTCCACCCGACCACCCTCACACAACCTCTCTCCTCATTCGCCTGAAACTACCCTACCACCTCCCCTCTTCCCAGCCATACTGTAGCCACCGCTGACCCACCCGACCCCACCCACCTGAAAATCACATAAGAAAGCTAGGGTTTCTTGGGTGGGGTTTTTGTGGGTGGGGATTTTCGTGGGAAGGGGTTTCGTGGGCTGGGGTGGTCGATTTCAGGAGTGGTGGTCTAGTTTTTGGTGTTTGTTGGGTTGGTCGAATTTTGTCATTAATCGGGATTTTCGAGGGCAAGTATAGTTAGATTTTTGAAGTGGGTTGGGGTGGTGGTCGCCGGGATTTTCAAGGGGAGGTGGAGCCGGGTTTTAAGGGTCGGTTGGGGTTTATTGGGGTGGTCGGTTTATGTCACCGGGGTTTTCGTTGCCGGAATCAATGGATGAATTAATGAAATAAGCTTAGTTATCAATTAATGGAAGGGATATAAAGGTAAAAGAAAGGGTAAGAGGAAATGGAAAATAAAGGGAAGAGATTGCCGGAAAGCAGAGTTGTCGGGAAAGGAAGGGTCACCGGAATTCATGGAGGGGGAGGAGCATGATTGCAGGAAATAGGAAAGGGGGTTGGGGAAAGGAAAGAGGAAAGGGCAAAAAATAAAAATAAAAAGTTTTTTTAAAAAATATTTTAAAAAAATTTAGACCAATCACAAAGCGACACGTGGCATGGTAACCTGTTGTTGTAGGTTGGTGACCGGTTTGGCCTAATAAAAAAGAATGGGGTATAAAGCTTGGATTATTAAAATTAAATTTTCCTTTCTGTTATTAATACAAATAATATTATATACTACCTCCGTTCCGAATTAAACGCAACAATTAGAGTGGCACGGACTCCTAGTTGAAATTTCTTAAGGGGTGATTAGAAAAAGTAAGGGGCATGTGTTTAGTTTAATTAAGCACCACCAACCACCACCACCTAATGAAGCCACCACTTACTGCCACCACCACCACCAAGACTACCACCATCTAATTACCGAGACTACCACCACCACCGAGGCACTGCCGCCACCACCGAGGCACTGCCACCACCACCGCCACCGAGGCACCGCCACCACCACCGCCACCGAGGCACTGCCACCACCACCACCGAGGCACTTAATCTCTCCTCTACTTCGTATTCACCTTAACCAGCACCCTTCCACTCAAGCCACCACCCTCCACCTGAGCCGCCACCACCTTCCACCCGTGCCACCACCACTAGCCCGAAACCACCATCTGACGCACCGCAACCCTACCCCGTCCATCGCAACCCCCAGCCAGCCACCGAAATGAGAGTAATATGAGAACCACCCCCCACACCGAAACCCCCTCGACCCGCCAAACCACCAACGTTACCCAGTAAAATCCCATTCCATCTGAGAACAATCACCCCCAGCCACTGAAGCCAAAAACCTCACCCGTGAAACCACCACATCTACAAGAAAGAGAGGGAGATGAAGAAGGAGATCGAAGAGAGAGAGAGATGCAGGAGATCGAAGGTGAAGAGATCGAAATTCGAAATTCCAACGAAGGTGAAGAGATCCATACGAAGGTGAAGAGATCGAAATTCGAAGGAGGTGGTGGGGACGAATTCTGGCGGGTGGTCGAGAGAGAAAGTGGTTGTGGGTGGGAGTGAGGAGAGAGAAACTTAAGGTGGGTGGGAGTGAGGAGAGAGAGACTTAAGGGGGTGATGATGGAGGTTTAGATAATCATTAAGGTATAATTAAGTGTGGTTTAATTTTTTAGTAAGGGTATTCTCGTAAATTCACACCTAAAAAACTTACCAAATGTAGCAAGTTTGGAATTGTTGCATTTAATTTGAAACTTTCCGAAATGGAAACTGTTGCGTTTAATTCGGAACGGAGGTAGTACTATATATATATATATATATATATATATATATATATATATATATATATATATATATATATATATTCTATAAGACAACTAGTGGGGGACACCAAAATATGGAAACCCCTATTTTGCTCTCACTAAGTATTGAAAATTACATAAATTACAACAAATCTTTTTTCAAAACTCACGGCACAAAAAAAAAAACTGTAATTCACTCCACATCAAAACCACTCCAACTCCCCCAATGCAGTTAGCCAATTTCTCGGCAGTTCCTCCAAATCTTCCTCTTCTCCCTTCTTCCTCTACTCCCATTCATCCTCTGCAGATTCTCCCGTTCCTTACCTGCAAAATTCATTATACCAATATCAGGTAATTACAGAAATCACAAAATTTATTGTGTTGTTCACAATCCTTATTGAATAGAGATTATATACTAATACAAGTTATTTTTTGGTTTGATTTCATAAGCACTTCAACCACGTAATTAACAAGCGGAGAACAAAGAGCAGCCTCAATTACTACGGGCAATCTCAGATTAACAAGCGGAGAACAAAGAGCAGCCTCAAGGTATTTCTTTTAAACATCGTAATTGAGCAACATTCAGAATTAAGTCATTCCATTTGATTGTGTTATGATTAGAATGAAAACACTAACTCGCGTATGACATCAAAAATTGAATCAACAAAATTTGAATCAAAATTCAATCAATACTGTAATTTTTAAAGATTAATTTTTGAATTATAATACTAGTATTTTTTTTTTACAATTATAAAACACTAGATTAATTCAAAAATTCGATTAATTCAGAGGACCAGTACTGTAATTATAATACTCAGCCCGGTTTTACACTAGCATTTCCTACTAGATTAATTCAAAAATTCGATTGGGTTTTTACAATTATAAAACCACTATAATTTTTGAAGATTAATTTTTCATATAGAAATAGTAATTCGAAAATAAAACTGAACATTTTTTAAGAAAGAAAAGTTTCTTCTCCCATTTTGAAGAAATAATAATTCGAAAATAAAACTGAACAATTCGAAAATAATACTAGCATGCAAACAAGCAAGTGAAGAGATTTCAAACTCACCTCTTAATTTCAATCAGAATTCTCAATTTCTTCTCCCATTTTTCCTTCCTCCTCCTTCAATTATCTCAGTTCTTCTCCCAAAATCAAGTTATTTCTCCAAAAATTATTCCTCCACCTTCAATTACTACCGTTCGATTATTGTACCTTCAATCAGTGGACGGAATCGACGGTGGTGGCGTGGTGGTACTACCGTGGTAGACGGGATTACAGTGGGAGGTTTAAAGACAGAAACAGAGAGAGGGGCCGATATATTTGAGAGAAAGAAAGGGGATGAAGAGATGAATTGTTGCACCTCACGTCGGGCCATGATTGGGCGGCGTCACCACCCCAAACTGATCTGATCGGTACACAAACGGTGTAAGCAGCCCAACGGCTGCAAACCGCGAACACCAGCGTCGACACTTATTCTCATATTTGTTGTCGTTGAAGTTTGAACTGTCCCCAAAATCGAAATTGGCGAACCTTGCCTAAGAGTGACAAAGATCCCCTCCGGTTTTGTGAGAAGCAATTGGGTTTTGTGGTATTAGATGGTGTTGGTTTGGTTGACCCATTACTTCTCGCTAGGTATAGGAGGAGAGAGAGAGAGAGTGAGAATGAATGGGGGTTTGGTGGTGTTAGATCAGATGTTAGGATTATAAATAGAGGAGGAGATGTATTATATGTAAGTAATATAAATTACAGTTTTTTCACCATATACCCCTGACAAATTTTTTTTTGCACCATATACCCTTTCAACTTTTGAAATGCACCATATACCCCCCACCTTTACAAAAATACATCGACATACCCTTTTTGTCGACGGACGTTAGGCCCCCGTTAGTGGCAAACTTATTTCATGATGTACCCCTAATATGGAACTTAATGCACCATATACCCCTAAATTATGTTTCAGTTATAACGGCTACTTTTCCAGTTTAAAAAACTAGCCGTTAGGAAGATTAAAGGCCAGCCAGGGTTCTTTATAAAGACATTCCTATGTAAACTGAATCCCTTAACATGAAGTATGAGTTCTCATTCAAATACATGCTCTTCAAACTACGATTCTTCATATATTAGGGTCCCTAACTCTTATTGCATTTGTGGGAGAAAATATGCAATAAGAAGTTCTGAAACTGCAACAAATCCTCAGAGGCTGTACTACAAATGTGATTCATGTAATAGTTTCAGATGGTGCAAAGGAAGTTATGACCAAAGGTAGCAGCAGCCATGGAAGGGGATTCAAGCACAATGAAGGCAAGAGAGAAGAGGGGGAAAGCTCGACAACAAGAAATGAAGGAAGAACTAAAGCAATTGAAGAAAAAATTGAAGAGGCAACAAAAATTAGTTAATGCAACAATAAAAGTAGGAGTACTCGTGTTTGTGATCCTAATGTTTGTAATATTTAACTACTAATGTAGCTTATCTACTAAAGTAGCTTTACAAAAACTATCTTCTTAATGATGATATAACTGTGTTTGACAAAAACAGTGGCTTTCAGATGACAAAGTAGCTTTACAAAAAATAGTGCCCCTATTCACAAAAAAAGGCATGCAAGGAGCATCTTGGAACCCTTCAATCTTCAGTTCTTCTTACTCTTCTTCCCTTCTGGTTGCTGCTTTGAGGTAGTGGTAGCTTGAGTTGCCTTTCTTTTCTTCTGTGTAGGCTGAGATCCTTGCTTCTTCTGAGATGCTTGACCAGTTGAAGTAGAGGCTTTGTCCTTCTTCTGAGATCCCTGCTTCTTCTGAGATGCTTGGTCAGTTGAAGTAGAGGCTTTGTCCTTCTTCTGAGATCCCTGCTTCTTCTGAGCTCCTTGGGCAGTTGAAGTAGAGGCTTTATCCTTCTTACCTTTTTTAGTGGCACCACCTCCACATGTCCTAGCATTATGTCCCACCTCTTTGCACTTGCTGCACTTAACACTGCTGTGTCTCTGACCCTTCTTAGCTTCATTTGGCCCTCTCTTCCTCTGTTTAGCAGGCCTCCCAGCACCTCTCTTCATAAATGGGGGGTTAATGACTGGCAGATTGTAATCTGGCCAATGGCTTAGGTTGGACATAGGGTGAATGTGTTCCCCATATGTGTGCTTGTAAGCCTCACCCTTGAAGTAAGGGGACACAAAATCAGAGGGCTTAAGCCTCTCATTAAACATAACCCTCAATGCATGTTTGCAAGGAATGCCACACCCTTGCCATTTACCACACTCACATGTCATGTCTGTGAGCTTGCAAGGAAAGTAAACATGACCATCTCTGACCTCAAACTCACCACCCCCACAACTTGTTGCATAACAGAACTTGGATTCATCAGCCCTAATTGCTAAAAAATTTTCTGCATACTCAGTCAACTGTGTTGCTTCCATATCAGTGGTGGTGTGTGTTGTTTACTAGGTGAGGCAGTGGGTTGAGAAGGCCCTGGACAACACTCATCAGCCCCCTGACTTGAGTACACCCTCATGTACTCAACTACCCGTACATCATCCACGAGATAGGACGAGGCACCTCAATGGCAACACAAAAACTCCTTGCCCAATTCGGCTTCCCTCTCCTCCTCTTCTTCTTTCATTCTTCTCTCCCTCTTCTTCTTTCATTCTTCTATCCTCTTCCTCCTGCTCCTTCCTTAGAATCTCTTGCACTCTCCTTATATTCTCCAGTTTTTCCTTCTCAGCTTGTTCCCTTAATTGAACATATGACCTAAATACTATCCCAGGGTTGTTTGTTTCCTCCACCCACATCTCAATGGTGTCTGTGCCCCTTCCAAAAGACCAAACCCTGCCCAAGTCCTTGTCACTCTCAATCTCCATTTTCCTATTAGTCCTAGGATTATGGACAAGTAGCCTAAATGCCTTAGGGAGATACACATCTTGTTTAACTGCCTCCTCCATTACATCCTCATACAAACCCATTAAGTGACACATGTCAGTGTCTTCAACCCTCACATCAAAATCCTTACTGTCATAGTGCAAAAGTAACCAAAAAGCAGCCATCCTAACCAAATCAACAACAACAACAAATTTCCAACACAAATGAGCATACTACATTTGAATGCAAGGAAAAAAATGCAAAATTTTGCTATGATTAACTAAAGAAAAACTTCCATAAAAACCGAAAGAAACTAAACCCTAAAACGCAGAAAACCCTAACCAACAAAATTCCAAAAGCATAAATTATCAACAACACAAACAAAGGGATAAAGAACTTACTTGGAACGAAAAGGACCCTTGAAATTTTTGAACTTCAAACCAACTTTCGCAACTCACCAACTCCGTGTTTTTTCCCCTCCTGAAGAAGACCCAAGCCAAATTTTGCACCAGCTATGAACCTCTTACAATTGCGCACAAACCAGTGTCTAGATTTCTCAAAATGGGTTACAGATTTTTGGATTCCATGGATGCCTAAGCTCTAGTAAAACAGAGGGTTAGAGAAGGTGAAAATGAATGGGCGTGGGTTTTTTTGGAAAACTGATCATTTACTCCAACCATAATGGGGCCCAAACTTAATGGCAATCTTGTAATAAAACACTAACGGCAACTTCACGTCTGTTAACAAAAAGGGTATGTCGATGTATTTTTGTAAAGGTGGGGGGTATATGGTGCATTTCAAAAGTTGAAAGGGTATATGGTGCAAAAAAATATTTGTCAGGGGTATATGGTGAAAAACCGTATAAATTATGTATTAGAGATATATTCATGTAAAAAATAATAATGTATGTATAATCAATTATCACATTCTCCTTTTAATTTTTTGGAGAAATAAACTATCATACTAAATTATAGTAGTACACAATATGAATGTGGGAGGATGGATTTTGTGAATTCATTCAATGTTATTAATATAGTTAGCTAATAATGATCTTATTATTGTAGAGATTCATATTTTTATTGTCTCCGTATCTTATGACTGACATGTATGTTGTAATATTATGTTTTTTGTTTTATGACCTTATGACCATAAAAGTTTATGACCATTCAACTGCCATTACACCATCTGCCATCAGAGTGATGATTCCATATGAGATCTCTATACAGGCGACTTTCCTCCAGATATGGTTAATTAACTACCCCAAAATAGAGAAGCAGACACAGAACAATGAGCTAAATTACATTTCATTTATCAGTGTGCAAGATTATATCTTCCACAGCAAGACATAATGATCCCTAATTACTATCTGCCTCAGAATAATATGCCACATTTTACTTTTGTGGTTAAACCTTTTAAAGTTCAGTCACCATGTTACAGTAAATAATGATCTAGTAGATCGATACATGTAATAAACATAATACAATGATATTAAAGAGTGGTATTCAATAAATCAAAAATAATACACGTACATTATGATACAATACATATTTTAATAACCAAACTGTCAAATTGGCAACTCACAAGTAACTTTCAAATATGGTGCATCACATGGACGGGGGCCTTGGGGTTGGGGAGGGATTGAAGCGGTGGGCAAGAAATTTGTTCTCCTACCGTTTTTATGGACATCAACTATCATCTTGTAAGAAGAAGAAGGTTCAGATTTAGGCACTCAAATAGAGCAAATGGTGATTGAACTTTAAGAAAAGATATACAAGGTGCTTTGCTAATTAGCTATCAAAACTAGGTGACAATTATGAATAATAGATATCACAACAATAATTGATAGTTAACATAAACATTATCAAAAAAAAAACATAAACATTAATATATTAGTATTATGAATATCATCATCATCACTATATTTCTAAATACTTGATATTTTAGATGTTTTAATCTGCCGCGATATATTTGATGTCTTAAAGTACAATTACGTGGAAAGAGAAAGCTTGGCTCTTGCTCTTGCTCTTGCTCTTGCTCTTGCTCTTGTTGGAGGCCCGATCAAAACAATAATAATTTGTCCTTTAAACCGAGAAGTGAGTAAAAAGTGAGTTAGGAAAAAAATAAATAACATCCAATTCCACAGTATTGGGGACTGTAGAAGAGTTGTCTATTATAACAAACCATGGCAACATGCATAGCATAATGGTTACCAAAAAAATTAAAATTGCCGGTATGTTTTCACGAGTTATCTTCATGTAAAAGACGGAATTTTCATACTTAATCTAAAACTCAGAAAAACTAGATGGAATTCACATAATGTTGACCCAGTGTAACATAATTCTCTAATCTCCCCGCGAACTGCGATCCGAAGAAAGCGAATTATGGTCAGTGTTTGCCTATTTTTGGCCCATTTTGGGTGAACCGCGAACTGAAAAAGCGAATTATATAGTGAATTATGTTAAACTGTGTTGACCCTCGGACTAGCTAGGCATTAGGATGCAAAGAAATATATATGTATATGCATCACCAACCAAAGCTTAGTGTGTTTACCATTTGCATCACCAACTAAATTTCAATCACATTCGCTTAACATAATTAATCTTATAAACTTTCGTAACTTGAGTAATTTAAATTAATTGTTAAATAATCTAAACCCAGGCTCCAAAAATCACATAAATCTCTTCTCGCATAAAAATATCAATAAAATTACTCGTATCATCTTTCGCAACTTCGGTAATTATAACTATTAGTTCAATATTCCACCTTTGAAGAACCCTAAATTGACTATAACCTCAGAAGAACCCTAAATCGACTATAACCTTTGAAAAATCCTAGATTGTGAAATTTATAGTCAACGATTAAAAATAACATCTTACCACATAATCCGCTTCAATGGAGGAGAGAAAGCTCAGGAGCCGCTTCAATGAAAGAACTCGAAAAACGCTTCGCTTCAATTGAAGAGTCTAAAGCTCCAAAGGGGGAAAAAAGTAATACGGAGTATAATTAGATCTAAATAAAATATCAACGGTTACAAGACTTACAACTCATCTTATCATATACGAGAGGTTGAGGTGGTGGAGTAGTAGCATCGCTTCCCACCTCATACTCCTGAGGTCCAGGGATCAAACCTCATGGGACTCATTTGAGGATTTCCCCTTATCCCCTCAAGTGAGTCCCCTTCATCTTACCATAAAAAAAAAATCTTATCATATACGAACTTATGAAGTATATATATACTATACAACTTCTCTGTAAAAAAAAAGTTATATACGAAGTATATTTCTTCCGTTTCACAATAGATGCAACTAGGGATGGCAGTGGGTCCAGGACCCTGTCGGACCCTACTCTAAAATAAGAATATGGGTCCAATTTTTTTAGACCCTATGGGGCCGGGTAGGGTATGGGTCTAGGTGGTATCGGGTAGGGTAGGGCCCGGGTATGAAGTTTTCAGACCCAGACCCTACCCATGGACCCGTTAAACCCAAACCCGTACTAAAACCCGCCCAATTTATTAAATAAAAAAAACTTGATAACCCTATTAACTTTGTAGTTGACTAGTTGTGCATTTAATTATGCGAGACTTTAAGTTGTAATGTATATGAACTATAATACTTAGAGCTATCATTTTATTAGTTTTTTTTTCATAATTGTTTTACAATATTTCAAATTAATTGTTCATGTTTCATGTATTACTTATTTTTTAGGTGCTACATACAATCATACACTTAAAAAAGACAATTAAAAAATAAGGAAAAAAAAGCTAAAGGACCCTAATTGGACCCTAGACCCTACCCATACCCATAGGGTCCGGGTAAGTGTTTAAAAAATTTAGACCCTATGCGTACAGGTAGGGTACGGGTATGGGTATGGATAAAAAAATTAGGGTCTGGGTCCGGATATTACCAAACCCTACCCATTGCCATCCCTAGATGCAACATTTCTCTTTTTAGATGTTTCACAATAGATGCATTATTTCTCTTATTAGCAATGTATTTTTTATGAAATGACATTAATATCCTTTGAACGTACTTTGAGTGTCTTTGAAACAATCAACTATGAAAATGAGTTTAAAGGTTATCTTATCTTCGAGAGAGAGGAGGTGAAACCTGAAATAGTGCTTCCCTATAAGCCTATATCATTGCTAAAGCCTAGTAATTGTTATGAGGCCGACAATGGTAACTTTGCTATGCATCTTGACCTGAAGGATGCAGGAAGGCGTGAAATCAGCAATGGGTGTATATATGAAGTGGCATTTCCATAAAACATTCTTGTGGTATGACAAGCGCATATGCTCTGTTGTTACAGGTGAACACGGTTTTGTTTTTTTTTTTTGTTTTTTTTTTAAATCGAGAAAAAGTACAAAACAAAACAACTTAATTAATATTCCTACGGTTTTGCAAGTGTGCATTATGTGATCTTCAATGAAGCAGTATCTGCTAGAGTTCGTGTTAGACTACTTTCTTTAAATTCTCCAGCTTCTGAAGTTTACGGGAGTATTTATACTAGGTATCGCGGGTACAGGGGCTCTACAAACTACGAGAAGAAATTCTATCGGAGCATGTTGTTTATATAAGATATGTGATAGGTTTTGAATAATTAATATTGAAGTATAAGGCCTCCTTAAATAGGCATACAAAGCTAACCTAGAAGAAGATAAGTAGCAGACTAAGTATTCAAAGCAAGATAACAGCTTG
This sequence comes from Beta corolliflora, assembly GCA_947648045.1. Lineage (NCBI taxonomy): Eukaryota > Viridiplantae > Streptophyta > Magnoliopsida > Caryophyllales > Amaranthaceae > Beta > Beta corolliflora. The sequence continues at coordinate 458,092 of CANSZD010003623.1, forward strand.
CTATTTCTATGCTACGTATAAGGATACAGAATAACAATATAGACTAGGATAGACTAGGATAGATTACATTTGACTGAAACTAACTACCTAGATTTACATAACCATAATAGAGAATAAGGATATTCTCTAATTATTCCTTAATACACCCCCGTAAGATGGACGGCCGTCGGGCAAGACCGATCTTGTACGGCGGAATCAGAGAAGCGTGTATGAGCAAGGGGTTTAGTTAGAACATCAGCAAGTTGATCATCGCCAGAGATATGTTGAACTCGAAGTGCTCCAAGCTGCACTTTTTCACGCACAAAATGGAAGGCCAAAGCAAGATGCTTCATACGAGAGTGGAAAACTGGATTTTTGGAGTAGTGAGTTGCACTCAAGTTGTCACAATATATATTTGGAATATGATCTAACGTGACATTAAGTTCACAAAGAAGTGATTGTAACCATAATATTTCTGCAGTAGTAGAAGCTACAGCACGAAATTCGGTCTCCGTGGAAGACCGCGCTAAACCTTGTTGTTTCTTTGAACTCCATGACAAGGGATTGCGACCAAGATAAACAATATAACCAGTGGTTGAAACATAATTATCAGGATCACCGGCCCAATCCGCATCGGTGAAGGCATGTAAGTTGAGAGGAGAACTACGATGGAGAGTGATGCCATGGTCAAGAGTCCCATTCAAATAACGAAGTAGACGGCGAAGAGCAGCCCAATGTAGAGTAGTGGGTTTGTGCATGAATTGAGATAGGCGATTGACGGCAAATACAACGTCCATGCGAGTCAATGATAAGTATTGTAAGCTACCAACCAAGGCTCGATATTCGGTGGGATGGCAAAGAGGTGAACCGCCATCAAGTGTAAGTGGTGGATGAGAAACCATTGGAGTAGAAACAGCCTTAGCATGAGACATATTTGCACGAGCTAGCAAATCCCCAATATATTTCTTTTGACTTAGAAACAAGCCTTGTGCATGAGGTAACACCTCTACACCAAGAAAATAAGATAAAGACCCCAAATCCTTCAAAGAGAATCTCGTAGCAAGACATGTGATGAATTCTTGTAAAGCATTAGGAGAAGGACCAGTGACGATTATATCGTCAACATAAACGAGCAAGTAGAAGACTTGACCATGCTTGCGGTACATGAATAAAGACGGGTCAGCAATGGAATTTGTGAACCCAAAGGAGAGAAGATACGTACGCAGCTCATGGTACCATGCCCGAGGGGCTTGTTTAAGGCCGTAGATAGCTTTACGTAACTTGCATACATGAGTTGGATGATCTTTGTCAAGAAACCCGGGGGGTTGTGACATATAAACATCCTCCGTTAGCGAACCCTGTAAAAATGCATTGTTGATGTCTAATTGTCGAATGGACCAACCACGGGTAACGGCAAGAGAGAGCATCAAACGGACTGTGGTGGGTTTGATAATGGGACTAAAGGTTTCCGAGAAATCAATCCCCGGACGTTGGTGAAAACCTTTAGCCACGAGACGGGCTTTGTAGCGTTCGAGAGAACCATCTGACTTGTATTTGAGACGATAGACCCATTTGCATCCGACTAAGTTTTGAGATGGGTTAGTGGGAACGAGGTCCCAAGTGTGATTGTGGGTTAAGGCATCATGTTCGGCCGTCATGGCGGCACGCCATTGAGGGTCTTTCAAGGCTTGAGTGATGTTTGTTGGTTCAGTGGGTGAATGGGTAATGGTGATATGATTAGCATATTTTGGATTGGGTTTGGTGATTTTGTTTTGTAGTCGGGTGATAATGGTCCGAGGGGGACGGGAAGGAGGGGAGGAGGTGGGGGAGGGGGTGGTGGTGGTGGTGAGGGTGGGGGCGGAAGCATTTAATGGTGGGGAGAGACATGGGGAATTTGGTGGTTGAGGTGCTCGCACATGGAGCTCCAAAGACGGGGGTTGTACAGTAGGTATTATGGGTAGATTAATAACACACCAATCATCCACCGAGGAGCCATGTAATGGAGTATGGTCACTGCACAAATCAGAAAAAGGAAACACATCTTCTACAAATTTCACATGTCTTGATGTATAAATGCGATTAGTGGGAGGATGCAAACAATAGTAGGCACTTTGACTCGGGGAATACCCAACAAAGACACAAGGTAAAGATCGAGGGTCGAGTTTGTGAGATGAATATGGTCTAAGCCACGGGTAACATAGACAACCAAAATTCCGAAGTTTATGATAGTTAGGTGAAATACCAAAAAGCTTGAGATAGGGTGATTGATTATTGAGGGTAGGGGTGGGAAGTCGATTTATGAGATAGGTGGCAGTAGCAAAGGCATGAGGCCATAAGTGGAGGGGAAGTAGGGGTGGGAATGAGCCGAGTCGAGCCCGAATAGTGTGTGGCTCGGCTCGAGCTCGAGGCTTGGAAAGGGAGGCTCGGCTCGAGCTCGAGGCTCGTCGAGCCTCAAAAATAGAGCTCGGCTCGGGCTCGAGTCTTTGAAAGGGCTCGGCTCGAGCTCGTTTGAGGCTGGCTCGAGCTCGAATTGGGCTCGAGGCTCAAGTCCGAATCCAGACGCGAAAATAGGCTTGAAGTCAAGCTAAATTTTTTTTCCCTATTAAATTTATATGAATAATTTCCAAAATAATAATTACAATATGAACTAACAGTGGTAGCTTATAATTGAAAATTAAGCCTCTCAAATCTCAATCATTCTCAACAAAAAATAAGATTCTCAAATTACAATCATTATTGAACAAGAAGATGAACTAACAGTAGCTTATTATGACAATAAAAGTAAAGATAATCTAGTTGAAAAATGCAAAAAAAATTATCTGCAAATACTAGCCATGGCCGCAAAACGACGGTCTAAATTAGAAGATGATGGCGGAAACGACGAGCGGTGGTGAGCAAATGAACTGCATGGCGAAAATTGAACGTCGACAGCGGCAAACGAAGAGTGTGGTGAGCGATGGTGTGCAGTGCTTACTGCTTAGGGTATGAGTTTCGGCGGTGGTGAGACAAGGGTTTTATTTGTGAATTTGTGAGCAGAGTCTCTGTGTCTCATAATTGTTTTGAAGTTTTGGGCTTATGGGAAGTTAATGCAAGCCCTGCAACTTGTAAGGTGTTTACTTTACATTTTTGTTTTTTTGTTTTCCTTTTTTAAGGTATACACGTGTTATGCTCTAGGTAGTTTAGGATTTAGGTGTTTTTTTTTTAAATAATTTTCTAATGAGTACTACTAATTTTAGTTTTTCATAGAATAAAAATAAGTTGAGCTCTTCGCGAGCTTCTCGAGCCGAGCTTAGCCTGGCTCGCGGCTCGTCTCGTTAGATCTTGAGCCAAGCCCGAACTCGAGCCGAGCCCCAACGAGCCGAGTTCTGGCCGAGCTTAGACCGAGCCGAGCTCGAACTGTTCGCGGACAGGCTTGGCTCATTCCCAGCCCTAAGGGGAAGGTTGGCATGGGTGAGCAAAGTTAGCCCAGTTTCAACTATGTGTCTGTGACGTCTTTCTGCATAACCATTATGTTCGGGAGTATGTGGGGGAGAGGTGAGATGAGATATACCATGGGAGGAGAGATAAGGGGTAAGTTTTTCATATTCACCACCATTATCAGAGAAAATTGTAAGAATGGACCGTTTAAAAAATTTCTCAACTAGAGCTCGATAACGTAAGAAAATATCATAGGTGTCTGACTTTTTTTTCATGGAATAAAACCATACATACTTGGTAAAGTGATCTACAAATATGACATAGTATTTGAGCTTATCATGAGAGTAAACAGGTGAAGTCCAAACATCTGAAAAAATAAGGTCAAGTGGAGCAGTAGACGTGAGAGATGTCATAGAAAATGGCAATTTGTGGCTTTTATTCATATTGCATGAATTACAATGAGACATAGAAAAATCAGAAATTGCTAAATTGAAACTGGAATTTAATGTCCTAAGAATAGATAAAGAGGGATGGCCTAGACGGTGATGCCAATCATGCTTGGATAGTTTGAGAGATGTGTAGACTTGAGGTGGACTTGGATGCCATTCATAAACCCCGGCTCTAGTTGGACCCTGGAGGAGGATGGTTCCCTGCGAAAGCTCCTTAACACGAAAACAAGATGATAAGAACTCAATACTAGTATTATTTTCTCGACAAAATTGAGAGATGGAAAGGATATTACGAGAGATGGAAGGGACATGCAAGACATTAGAAAAATGAAATTGTGTAGAAGATGTAGAGAGAGAGAAATAATCAGTGTGTTGGATGGGAAGAGTTGAGCCATCACCTATGACAAGTTCTTCTGTGCTATCATATGGAGCATGGAGTGATAAATTGGCGAGATCATTCGTAACATGGTGCGAGGCACCACTGTCCAAAAGCCAAGCAGAAGATGAAGGCGTGCTGGCGGTGACAACATGAGCTTGTGGCGCATGGAAAGTGGCTGGAGAACTTGGAGGCATGGCACGAGCAAGAGTAGGCACTTGAACGGAGGGAAATTGATTCTTGAAGGCTGGACAATGACTGAGTGAGTGACCTTGTTCACGACACCATTGACATTTTCCGAGATATGGTCGGGGTTGGCGAGGAGCCTGATCATGGCGAGTAGAAGGTGATGGGATAGGAGTACGATGGTTGGTGTTAGCTTTACCACGATATTGAGCGGCATTCACGGTGGCAGGGAATAAGGGTGATGATGTTTTGGTGGGAGTGGCCATGAGCTCTTTGGTAATAAGTTTCTCGTGGAGCTCTTCGAAGGATATCGGAGTATCTCGGGCATTCACAGCATCAATGACAGATTTGTATTGCTCATAATCTAGGCCAAGTAAGATTTTGTCAATAATATCTTCATGATCCATTGGTTTTCCCATGGATGCAAGACGATCAGTGCATTGTTTTATAGCTTGCATATAGGAGGTAATGGATTGAGTGGTGTGAGTAATTTGACTGAGATGGTTTTTTATTTGCTTAAAGTGGCCTCTAGAAGGGTTAGCATAGGTAGAGCAAAGAACAGACCATGCGTCATGAGCGGTTGCCGTTTGAGACACAAGGGGAACAAGGTCAGGAGAGAGAGTGCCAACAATAGCGCCAAATACTAAGCGATCTTGGCGGAACCAAGTAAGGGCAGCGGGATTAGCCACGGAAACACCATCGGAGGTGATCGAGGTGGGAGGAGAGGGGAAGCTGCCATCAACAAACTTCCATAGGTCGTAGCCTAGTAGAGTTGCTTGAAGATGAGTTTTCCAAGCAATGTAATTTGTAGAATTTAACTTAATGGAGTTGTGAACTTGAATTAATGTAAAAGGTTTGGAGGGATCAGCATGGTTGGGTATGACAGTGTCGTGTACCATGATGGCTGATGGAGTTGAGGAGGGGAAAAAAAAATGAGAGGATCTAAAAGCTTGATACCATATAAGATATGTGATAGGTTTTGAATAATTAATATTGAAGTATAAGGCCTCCTTAAATAGGCATACAAAGCTAACCTAGAAGAAGATAAGTAGCAGACTAAGTATTCAAAGCAAGATAGCAGCTTGCTATTTCTATGCTACGTATAAGGATACAGAATAACAATATAGACTAGGATAGACTAGGATAGATTACATTTGACTGAAACTAACTACCTAGATTTACATAACCATAATAGAGAATAAGGATATTCTCTAATTATTCCTTAATAGTTTAAAAGGACACAGTCATAATTTGTGGAGTTGTGTGGTCGTAGATCAGCTTCTGAATATTATAAAATTGACATACCATTATCAAAAGATGTAGTCGTTGTGCCATCTAATACTAAACTGAATTTGGATGTGAAATTACATGTTCAGGTTGGAGGTAAATTTGAAGAGACAATCAGAGGTGAGCTAGAATTTGATCCTGAAGGTTCAACTATGATATGTGCCAAGAAAATCGAAGGGCAAAAACCGCAAATCCGTCATTTATTAGTACTGGAAGTGGAGTGAAGTTGAATACTTTGTTTTATAGCTTTTTTACGATATCTTAACCTCTAACAAATAGTATCAATGTTTTATTTAATTTTTTGCTCCAAGTTTCCTAGGCTAATTTTGAGTCTTTGCTTTGTTGTGTATAAGTGTTGTTTTATTACTAATTTGGCATGATTACTTCTATAACTAATAACATACGAAGTTAAATTTCAAAATGTGCAAAACCAAATTTGACTATGAATTTGGCCGAATTGGTCAAATAAACAATAGAGGCTCATTGGCTTCAACTACATGAAGCAGTACACTGATAGGCCTATTGTGAAGAGCTGCTCTACGGGTTCGGGTTCTTTTTTTTTTGACGGGTTCGGGTTCTTTGATGTTTCTCTATATTATCACGGAAATATCCCTACATAATATAAGGCCTTGTTTAGTTCACCTTATTTTTCTCTTATTTCAGGAAAAAAGAATGTTTAAATAAAATAAGTTCAAATATGTGTTAATTAGGTTAAAAGAATGCAATCTAAGAGAAATACAATAGTTTCTTGTTGTATCTAACAACCATAGGGCAGAATAAATAAATAATATTTGGTTATCAAGTAGAATAAACAAAAGAGATTCAATTTACAAGAATACAGTCATCTTATATTCCACACATTTGCCAAATCAATACTTAACATGGCAGCTTTATCTTCCATAGAGGCTATTACCATATAAAACTTTGTTTCCGTGAATCGGCATGCATCGTTCTGATCAAATTTTGTTAGCATGTTTGCTAAATAGTATATGTCGACCTTCAGCAATAGTCTCCCCGCTAGCTTTATTCTTGAGCACGACAATAATTCCAAAAATAGACCCCTTCCGTCCTAAAAGCCTTGAGGTAACTTCCAGTTCATCCTACGAAATATACGAGTGTTAGTTGTAATTGAATTATGCTTTGCACTGACTATCCATTCTATAGGGGGTATGTAACGCCCCAACTACTAATCAACGTCATTAGGTTAGTTAATCGGTTACTAGCAGCGGAACCTATATAGTCGGTGCGTTACTGCCGTACTTTCCAATTGGAAAGCACAAGGCAACATAAATTCAAAGAAGCCTAAACATGTTATAGCCAGAAAACGTAATTATCCATTAACAAAAAGACTTAAGTTAAAACTAAGTCACTGTACATAGTCGGACATTTATTATGATCGTAAGTGTTTAAGAAAGCTTTAACTATTAAATTACATAACTACTCCTCACTGCTACGCCATCCCATTAGCATCATCAGTACCTAAAACAGAAAACAAAGCGTCATGAGCCGAGGCTCAGTAACATACTACTCTAACAACGTAAACTCATTTCAAATCGTTTTATGAGCAAACAGGGAGGAGAGAAAAAGTAAAACTATTTCATAAACATAATATTTGATCATAATCATTATCATATATCTTTTATCATGTTCATAAGCATAGATCATTTATTTGGTAACTTGGCGAGTACAACGGAAGGGACGTCTCCCCAGAACATAACATCATCGTAAACGGAAGGCATCCACCCGAGGACGAAAGCCCTCACAAACGGAAGGTGGCGTTAGTGCCCAAAGTATAGTAATGCGGTGCCACCCGAGGACATTAGCCCTATAAACGAAAGGTGGGGAACCGGCCAGAAGGTACGTGCACGACCCAAGATAACAGAATACTGCCAAGAACCGTCTTTCACTTGAATTTATCATGTTTCATAACCTTTAAGTATATTCATAATCATCATGATATAATGTATCGTCATGTAACGTCATCATTTTATAACATTATTCCATATCATCATATTCATCACAAAACATTTCATATCCCGCAATCCATGTACACAAGAATACTTATTAACGTAGACATTATTATAGAACATATTTAAAAGGGGAATGTGGGTGTTAGCAGTAGACGTTACCCGAAATCCCGCGTAATGACTTTCGTGAGCCTGGGAGGCTTGTAATATCCTTTATCTTCTTTAATCTATTCAAGAATAGTTTTATTAATATATGTTTCATTATTTAGCTTTTAAGCCTAAATATTAGTTAAAGTTTATTATAGTCATTACTATCTAAGTTGTCTTTAATCTATTAAACTGACTCTTTAATCAACTAATAAGTGGAATAACTCCTTTAGTTATACTTAAGATTTATTGAACAATTACAACTCATAACAACTTATGCTATTTCATTTTATTATAGAAGTACATTATTATGTTCATAAATTATTATCATTATTTGAGTCCAAAGTTAATTATCAATTGACCGTCTATTGTTAATTACTAAGTTTGTTGCTATAATAGAACCCTTAACATTATCATGATATTATTTAGTTACATTAAACTAATAAAGCAAGCTCACATGTTATTATATATATAAGTAGTTTTATTCTAAATTAACTCAACATTAACTATTAATAAGCTTATTGGTTTTTAATTAGTTTTGATTAAACTCAACTAATATAGTAATTAAGAGTTATAGCCCAATATGATCTATACCAATCAAAATAACAAATTCCTTCTATCTTTTAGCCCAACAAGATACAAGTCGGTTTCACTAACACTAAGCTTTAGTTCCAATGGATTATCATGGGCCCAAAACTAATATTAACCAACTAAGGATAATTGGGCTTGTATTTAAAACAACATAAAAATTAGAAGTCCTAACATTAGAAACGTGGTATGTAATATGTATACCTTTGCTTCTTAGAGCAGGTACGACAAAGCAGCGTGGCTTCGGGTTCCGGCTCCGGTGGTCGCAAAGAACGGCGGTGCGTGTGCCGGAGCGGGGGCGGTGGCGCGCAGCGTCTCCGGCGCGGCGCAAAGCAACGAACGGAGGAGAGGCGCGAAGGGTCGAGCGAGAGAGATGAGTGATGACGTGAGGAGTACGTGGCTGGGTTTGCGGTGGTGCAGGTGGTCGGAGTTCGACGTGGCAGGTGGGTCGAGTGGTGCTAGAGGGTCAGGCGTGTGGTGGTGCAGCAGCAGGTTGTGTGGTGATGGTTGTAAAACAGAGGAGATGGAGGGGTGATGTTTGAAGGTAGGTGACAATGGCTATTTATAGCCATGGAGTTTCTAGAAAAATTCAAAGTCATGCTTTAGTACTTTGAAGATAACAATGGATGGAAGAGAATTTTGATGACAATTCTTCTCTTGGGTTTGATGGTGGCAGCACTTGATTGGTTAGAAGAGAAATGAAATGCACCTTGGTTTGCCATGTAGGAGGAGGAAGGAATGTTGAAGAAGGAAGGAGGAAGAAGAATGGAGGGAAAGAAATCAAATTCAATTTTTCTTTGTATACTACTTTCTTCTTTTCCTTTTCTTCTTTTCTTCTATTATTATTATTACTTTAAACCACAAGTAATTCTACTTTGGATAATTCATACTTTGTCTTAAAAGAGAAATGTATATTTTTCATAGTGATTATTAAGCTAATTATAATTCATAACTACTTAATAAAAATTATATTATCCTCTTTTATTTAATTTAAAAAGAAAATATCTTAATAGCTTATACTTGTGACTTGGAAATAGTTTATTCAATTAAAATTTTATTGACAGCCTAATTAGTAAAATGATAAATTAGTTAGCTAATTAAGCATGTTTAGATTTCCAGGATATTACATCCTCACCCCCTTAGAAAAAGTTTCGTCCTCGAAACTTAAATAACATAGGTCAAAAGCAAACATTACGCATTTATCAACTTAAGCATTCATACGCATATAAGTTTCAAAATCACATAATCATATACACATAGTTGCATGAAATTCACCTATTCGAATAGGTGAGGGTGTTTTGTTCTCATTTGGTTCTGTACTTCCCAAGTAGCTTCTGATGATGTGTGATTAGCCCATAAGACCTTCACCATGGAAATCACTTTATTTCTAAGTTGCTTTTCTCTATGATCGAGAATTTCGATTGGCTTTTCATCATATGTCAGGTCGTTTCTTAGCTGCAAGGGATCGTGTCTAATTACGTGACTAGGATCTGGTATGTATTTCCGCAACATTGACACGTGGAAGACATTATGGACCTTATCTAAATCTGTCGGTAGCGCCAGACGATAAGCTACTTCGTTAACTCGCTCTAGAATCTCATATGGACCAATATACCTCGGACTTAGCTTACCAGATTGACCGAATCTCATGATACCCTTAGTAGGTGAAACCTTTAAAAAGACATGATCACCTACTTCGAATTCCAGTGGTCTCCTTCGACAATCTGCATAGCTCTTTTGTCTACTTTGTGCAGCTTTCATTCTAGTTTGAATTAATCGTACTTTCTCTATCGTTTCTTGTATCAAGTCAGGTCCAATCATCCGAGCTTCATCAATATCATTCCAACAGAGGGGTGTTCTGCATCGTCTTCCATAAAGTGCTTCATATGGAGCCATTTTGATGCTAGCTTGATAGCTGTTGTTGTAAGAAAACTCTGCTAGTGGCAAGTATTTCTCCCAACTTCCTTGAAAATCCAGTATACATGCTCTCAACATGTCTTCAAGAGTCTGAATTGTTCGTTCTGTTTGACCATCTGTTGCCGGATGAAAGGTTGTACTGAAATCGAGTCTCGTGCCAAGAGCTCTTTGTAACTCTTTCCAAAATTTTGCTTGGAATCTTGAGTCTCAATCAGACACAATAGAACTTGGCACCCCATGTAATCTGACAATTGTGCTCACGTACAACTCAGCTAGCTTATCCAGGCTCCAGTTATTCTTAATGGCCAAGAAATGTGCGGATTTTGTCAATCTATCCACAATAACCCAAATAGAGTTCATACCTCGTGATGATGGTGGTAATCCCATAATAAAATCCATCGAAATTGAATCCCATTTCCAAGAAGGAATATCTAATGGTTGCAGCAATCCTGCAGGCCTCTAGTGCTCGATTTTTATCCTTTGACAAGTCAGACATTTTGCTACAAATTCTGCAACTTCTTGCTTCATATTGCTCCACCAGAATGTTTGCTTTAGATCCTTGTATAACTTATTTCCTCCAGGGTGAACAGAGAAAGGACTGTTGTGAGCTTCTTCCAAAATTGTTCTCTTTAATACTTCATTGGCAGGGACACATATTCTACCTTGAAATCTCAACATGCCATCATCCTGGATCACAAATCCCGGTGATTTTCCCTTTTTCACATCATTCCTTATCTTTTCCAACTCCAAGTCTCCATTTTGTGCCTCTTTTATCTCTTCCAACAGAGTCGGTTTCAACTCCAATGCATACAATTGTGCCTCAGTTCTCTGCTGTATAATTCTCACTTCCATCTTCCTTAAATCACCGCTAATTTCTTTTGGCATGGTTACGATTGCATTTAAATGGGATTTTCGGCTTAAGGCATCAGCTACAACATTTGCTTTTCCAGGGTGATATTGGATGTCAAGATCATAATCTTTTAGGACTTCTAGCCACCTACGTTGCCTCAAGTTTAACTCTTTTTGTGTGAAAATGTATTTAAGGCTTTTATGGTCGGTGAAGATCTTGCATGGAACACCATAAAGATAGTGTCGCCATATTTTGAGAGCAAACACAACTGCGGCTAGTTCAAGGTCATGAGTTGGGTAGTTTTGTTCATGATGTTTGAGTTGTCGAGAAGCATAGGCTATAACTTTCTCATTCTGCATTAAGACACACCCTAGTCCATGTTTAGAGGCATCACTGTACACAACAAATTCATCTGTACTAGAAGAGAGGGTGAGAACAGGGGCAGAGGTAAGATGTTTCTTTAACTCCTGAAAAGCTACTTCACATTCATCACTCCATTCAAACTTGACTGACTTCTTTACCAATCGTGTTATGGGCATAGCTACCTTGGAGAAATCTTTGACAAATCTTCTATAGTATCCTGCTAAACCCATAAAACACCGAACTTCAGGGACGACGTTGGTAGGTCTAGGCCACTCCATGATAGCTTTTATTTTTTGAGGATCAACAGAAATTCCAAGATCTGAAATGATGTGCCCTAAAAAGGCAATTTCTTTCAACCAGAACTCACATTTCTTCAACTTCGCGTACAACTTCTTTTCTCTTAATACTTCCAACACCTTCCTCAAGTGTTCTTTATGCTCATTTAAGTTTCTCGAAAATACTAGGGTGTCATCGATGAATGCGACCACAAACTTATCAAGGTAGGGTTTAAATACTCGGTTCATGAGGTCCATAAAAACAGCAGGGGCATTGGTTAACCCAAAGGGCATCACTGTAAATTCATAGTGACCGTATCGGGTCCTAAACGCAGTTTTTGAGATATCTTCTGGCTTAATGCGAAGTTGATGGTATCCAGATCTCAAATCTATCTTAGAAAAAGTAGTTGCACCTCGAAGCTGATCAAAATGATCATCAATGCGGGGTAATGGATATTTATTCTTAATGGTAATCTTGTTTAACTCTCGATAATCGATACATAACCTCAGGCTTCCATCTTTCTTCTTAACAAATAGCACTGGTGCACCCCATGGTGACACACTAGGTCGGATGTATCCCTTTTCGAGTAATTCATCTAGTTGCTTTTTCAACTCTTGTAACTCAGCAGGTGCCATTCGATAAGGTGCCTTTGAAATAGGAGCGGATCCCGGAATAAGGTCAATGCTAAAGTCTATTTCTCTTTGTGGAGGCATGCCAGGTATTTCCTCCGGAAATACATCAGGATATTCACAAACTATGGGAATGTCGGACAAAGAGGGTTCAGGGGTGGTTAAGTCTACTACGTTGCAAAGGTACCCATGACAACCTTTTACAAGCAACTTAAAGGCTTTTGAGGTTGAGACAATTTTGGGTATGACTTTTCTTCTTTGGTAAGAAACCCTACATCCGTCTGGTCATCTAAGAGTTATCTCATGGTTAAGGCAATTAATGTCGGCTTTATACTTAGACAACCAATTCATTCCCAAAATTACATCAAAATCGGTTAATTCAAATTGAACTAGGTCCGCTAGAAATTCACAGCCTCCTACTAGGATAGGGCAATTTCTATACATAACATTACATGAGATGGATTCACCATTTGGGAGTGTAACAGACATGGTAGAGAAATCAGGGCATGGTTTTACGTTCAATTTCTAGAAAATGCAGTTGATATAAATGAATGGGAAGCTCCAGAATCGAAAAGAACACAAGCAGGAACAGAGTTAACAGGGTAAGTATCAGTAATGACAGTATCATCTGCTTCTGCTTCTTCACGTTGCATCATGAATACTCTTCCGGCTTGCGGGGGTTCACGTGGAGGATTTCTGTTCGTGTTGGCATTGCTTGCATTTCCACCAAAACCAGAGTTATGAACATTCCTTTGATCCCTTATTGGACCACGATAAGTGACATTTTCGCTTCGCCAATCTGGAATTGGGCAATTCCTAATCACATGACCAGGTTTACCACACCGATAACATTGGTCACTTCCTCTTCGACAATCCTTTTCCAGATGGCCTTGTTTTCCACATTTACTGCACCGAGGAACTTGCCTTTGATTACGATTATCTCATGAGTATTGATGGGACCAAGTTATGTGCGATTACAGGGTGTTGAGAAGTCCATTTTTACTAAGGTTTAAGCTTTAAGAAGGAGAGTTTTACTAATCTAAACCTTAGTGTGGAGAAGAGGGAGTTATGATGAATTTGCGATATTAGAGGAGATTTAAGGACATTTTGTGGTTCTATATGCTCTTGATCATTCACAGGTGGATTAAGCTCACAAAGTTCCTTGAAGTCTAGATTTTGATGGTTGTCATCCAAGTTCATCTTGTGGCTCTACAACATTGTTGGCCCACCATGGGCGTTGAAGAGCCCGCCTCGTGTTAGTAGAGAAAATCATATCCGGGCAAGCAAGAAATGCCCGAGCCGGGCACCTCACTCCCACGACTCGCGCACATCGATTGAAGGCCGAAGATAAAGAAGCACCAAGTGCCCGACTCGCGCGCTGGACCTGCGCGACTCGCGCGACGCGAGCGAAGGCAATGGCTTGACAGTAATGGGTGCCCGACTCGCGCGCTGGACCTGCGCGACCCGCGCACTTCGAGCGAGGAGAGTATTTCTTGGCAGCATTGAAGGCCCGACTCGCGCGCCATAGATGCCCGACTCGCGCACTTCGACGCGGCTGCGATTCTTCGGCAATTCTCAGCTTTCCTTAGGTTTTATTAATGAAAAAACGTTTTGTTTTGGGGATATCTTGTAATTTCTGAACTAAATTAGAGAGGAGAGGAAGAGAAGTGCGGAGAGGAGAGCTGAAATGTAGACCTTGGAGTGGCAAGCTTGAGGGGAGAGCTCCTCTCCTCATCCTTCCTTCTTCATGATTCTCTTTTCATCTTTCCTTCTTCGTTCCTCTTTGTTCTTCATTTCTTAGTTCTTTGTTTTTCATTTCTTAGTTTAGTTTTTAGGGATTTCAAATATGGGTTTGGTTTTTGCTATCGGATTGTAGCTTGACTGTTCTTGGATCAATTAACATGAAGCTTCAACCGTTATTGTGAGATCTTTCCTCTCTTTCTCTTTTCCTTGATTATGGTTCAATTTCTATGCTTGTGTTTTATGATTGTTGCATAATTATGCTAGGAACGTTACTAGTTTGATTGTGTAATTAATCTAATGCTAGATTTAAGAATAGAATCGGATTGTTTTATTCTTTTATCGATTTGTAGCAAACTAGGGAGTAATTCAGATGCTGATCATCTTGGTTATTACTTAGGGAAATTGAATCAACTGTTGAATGTTTATCGCTTGTATGACATTAGCAGGTCTGTTGGTTCTCTCGTGTTTATTCTTCGCTATTGGATTGAACTTAGACGCAGATCGGACTAGGTTATCCTTTAGTTAGGGTTTTATAGTCACGCTGATCGTGCTATTCAACTAAGAATAAGGAGAACACGAGATTAATTCTCGGCAATAGATAATTATGAAATTAATTAGAGTGGAGGTTCAAGGATCGATAATGAATTGAAGTGAATGTTAATCGGATTCAAGATCTTCCTATAATTGATTTCTCATTTTGTTTATATGCTAGTTAGTTGTAGTTTAGTTTTAAATCAACTTGAAACCCCCTTTGTAATTATTATTAGGTTTCTCGGCCCTTAGCTTAATCTAGGTTTCGAATCACGCTCGAATATAAACTCGTCCCCTGTTTCCCTCAGGATACGACCCCTACTTCCATTATACTACCTTAGTGTAGAAGAGAGTAGGAGAAATTTTATCTTTGGCCGGGTGCGGTGCACGACGACGACACACCCGCGCCCCGACCAAATTTTGGCGCCGTTGTTCGGGAAACGGTGTTACTTGTTTGTGTTTTGCGTGATTTTTGGATGGTATTGTTTGTGCTCTTTGTTTTTGGTTGGCCACTTATATGAAGAATTCCCTTTTTGTTTGAGTTTCTAGTTTTCATCTTCCATTGAGCTCTATGTATTTCACTTTCGTATTTTGGACAAGAAGCATGGAACTTGTTGCTTTAACTCTCTTGGGAATGGTTGATTGACTCATACTCTATATCTTGGTTATTGTCTAGCTTTAAATATTGATATTAATGGTCATGACTTGGATTAGCTAGGAGTACTACTAGTTGATGTTTGTTGTTGACTTAATGCTAGGTTTTGGGATATAATCGATATTATATGCTCGACCATGATGTAGTAAGCTAGGCACTAACAATGCATTGCAAGAGTCCTTCTCAATCAATTTTGCGGGTGTTTGAAGTGGAGATTGACATGGAACCACCATTGTCACACATGGAGCACAATCCCACTGATTAAGCTTAAGGTATTAAGTCGAGCTCACGACTTTAAACAACAGCGCTTCTCGGGAGGCAACCCGAGACCCCTTTTATTTTCTTTCTTTTCCTTTATTTTCTCATCAAATTTCCACCACCACAACAAATTTTATTTCACCCACCGCCCACCCACTAAAACGAACCACAACACATCTTAATCCGCTTTGAGCCCAAGTCCACAAAAGAAAACCCGTTGGGAGGAGTTCAATAGCTAGGAGTTGGTAACACTAGAGGAGTGAGATTGTTGTATCTTTTCGATCTCTTGAGCTAGGTGTCAATCTCAAAAATTTAAAACGTTTGAATTTGCCATTTGTTTGAGTGATTTGAGGGAGAGGGTTGTGAGTTGATTTCGGAGATTTGAGATGGTGTTGTTAAGAAATTTGAGTTTGACGGATTGTTTGGTCATGAGTCTTGAGCATTCGATCTTCGATTTGCTCGATTTTCTATCCCCCCCATTTTCAGTTTCCTTTTTCTTCTCATTGTCGTCACATTGAGGACAATGTGTAGTTTAAGTAGGGGGGAGGGTTTTCTCATTCTCATGTATCTATGTTGTATTTATGTTGTATTTATTTCAATTTGAAAAAAAAAAAAATGAAAAAAAAAAATGAAAAAAACAAAATTAAAAAAAAATGAATGATGAAATGAATCCCATTGAGTTGAAAACCCGCAAGGGCGGGCGACTCGGGCAAAAATGGGGGCCCGGATAGGTTGAAAACCCGAAAGGGCAACCTATGCAAAAAAAAAAGTGGCTTATATTGAGCGGGTAAGTTGGTGAGATGAAAAAAAGAAATGTGAGAAGCTAGGATGAAAACCCGAAAGGGCTCCTAGGCAAAATGAGAGATTAAGAGAGAATTATGTATTTTGAAGACTCATTTGCCGGAGATTTGTTTTGGCTTTTACTTTCTTTTGGTTGATTGTTTTTGGGAGTAAGCATGGAATTTATCCCTTTTTGTCTTTGTTCCATGGCTTGCTTATTTAGGTTGGTTGTAGTAGTAGTAGTAGTTTATCTTTTTTGAGGTTTTAGGCGAGTTGTCACTTTAATGGTGGCGTTGGAGTGAGTTCAACTCCTTTGAGATCCTTCAGGATTTGAGCTCACATTTTGGTTGCCGTTTGGTGATTATTGTTGTCGCGTCTGTATTTCTGATAGTAGCTTGAAGCTAAGTGTGGGGGAGTCATTATCCTTTACGTTTAGGTTTTGAGCGTATTTCGTTTGGATGTGATGATGATGATCTAGGATGGAGAGATAAGGGGAGTAGTGAAAGGTGAGCAATGGTTTGGAAGGGGTGCCTCATTGACCTTTATTTTGAGTTTACTCGAGGTCGAGTAAAGTTCAAGTGTGGGGGTATTTGATGGGACCAAGTTATGTGCGATTACGGGGTGTTGAGAAGTCCATTTTTACTAAGGTTTAAGCTTTAAGAAGGAGAGTTTTACTAATCTAAACCTTAGTGTGGAGAAGAGGGAGTTATGATGAATTTGCGATATTGAGAGGAGATTTAAGGACATTTTGTGGTTCTATATGCTCTTGATCATTCACTGGTGGATTAAGCTCACAAAGTTCCTTGAAGTCTAGATTTTGATGGTTGTCATCCAAGTTCATCTTGTGGCTCTACAACATTGTTGGCCCACCATGGGCGTTGAAGAGCCCGCCTCGGTGTTAGTAGAGAAAATCATATCCTGGGCAAGAAGCAAATGCCCGGAGCCGGGCACCTCACTCCCACGACTCGCGCACATCGATTGAAGGGCTGAAGATAGGCAGCACAAGTGCCCGACTCGCGCGCCGGACTCGCGCGACTCGCGCGACGCGAGCGAAGGCAATGGCTTGACAGTAATGGGTGCCCGACTCGCGCTGGCCGGACTCGCGCGACCCGCGCACTTCGAGCGAGGAGAGTATTTCTTGGCAGCATTGAAGGCCCGACTCGCGCGCCATAGATGCCCGACTCGCGCACTTCGACGCGGGCTGCGATTCTTCGGCAATTCTCGGCTTTCCTTAGGTTTTATTAATGAAAAAACGTTTTGTTTTGGGGGATATCTTGTAATTTCGAACTAAATTAGAGAGGAGAGGAAGAGAAGTGCGGAGAGGAGAGCCGAAATGTAGACCTTGGAGTGGCAAGCTTGAGGGGAGAGCTCCTCTCCTCATCCTTCCTTCTTCATGATTCTCTTTTCATCTTTCCTTCTTCGTTCCTCTTTGTTCTTCATTTCTTAGTTCTTTGTTTTTCATTTCTTAGTTTAGTTTTTAGGGATTTCAAATATGGGTTTGGTTTTTGCTATCGGATTGTAGCTTGCTTGTTCTTGGATCAATTAACATGAAGCTTCAACCGTTATTGTGAGATCTTTCCTCTCTTTCTCTTTTCCTTGATTATGGTTCAATTTCTATGCTTGTGTTTTATGATTGTTGCATAATTATGCTAGGAACGTTACTAGTTTGATTGTGTAATTAATCTAATGCTAGATTTAAGAATAGAATCGGATTGTTTTATTCTTTTATCGATTTGTAGCAAACTAGGGAGTAATTCAGATGCTGATCATCTTGGTTATTACTTAGGGAAATTGAATCAATTGTTGAATGTTTATCGCTTGTATGACATTAGCGTGTCCTGTTGGTTCTCTGTGTTTATTGCTGCTATTGGATTGAACTTAGACGCAGATCGGACTAGGTTATCCTTTAGTTAGGGTTTTATAGTCACGCTGATCGTGCTATTCAACTAAGAATAAGGAGAACACGAGATTAATTCTCGGCAATAGATAATTATGAAATTAATTAGAGTGGAGGTTCAAGGATCGATAATGAATTGAAGTGAATGTTAATCGGATTCAAGATCTTCCTATAATTGATTTCTCATTTTGTTTATATGCTAGTTAGTTGTAGTTTAGTTTTAAATCAACTTGAAACCCCCCTTTGTAATTATTATTAGGTTTCTCGGCCCTTAGCTTAATCTAGGTTTCGAATCACGCTGAATATAAACTCGTCCCTGTTTCCCTGCGGATACGACCCCTACTTCCATTATACTACCTTAGTGTAGAAGAGAGTAGGAGAAATTTTATCTTTGGCCGGGTGCGGTGCACGACGACGACACATCCGCGCCCGACCAAGTATCCTGTGTTCAGCCTCTTGTAGGAGTTGTTGCTGGGTTGGCCCTCTTGAGGCTTTCCTTTCCTTTTACCACTTTCAAAAACCTCTTTCCTGAGCTTCGTTTTCCGCTCGACATTGATGGCTCTATCGTAGAGTTCCTGGTAGGATTTGCTCATATGAGCTGCAAGCTTTTCCTGGAGATCAAGGTTCAAACCTCCTTCAAACCTGTTCATCCTTTGACGATCAAACGTTACCAAGTCTGGAGCGAATCGAGCAAGCTCATTAAATTTCACAGCATACTCCAACACTGACATACCCCTTTGTTTCAGATGGATAAATTCAGATTCCATCTGAAGCTGCAAAGACTGGGGATAAAATTGGTTTCTCATGGACTCCTTTAACTTTTCCCAACCAAAGTCAGCATGGTTTTGCATTTCTTTGGCTGTTTTCCACCAAAGATCTGCTTGCCCTTTCAGATAAAACACAGCAAAATTAACCTTCCACTTATCAGGACACTGAGTGGCGTCAAACAATTTCTCCATACTGTTCAACCACTCCTCAAAATTGGTGGGGTCTAGTTTTCCGTCATAGGTTGGCGGCTTAAGAGCAGAGAACTTCTTGAACATACTCGAGCATTCCTCCTGCTCTGTTTTGGCTTTTTGTCGATTGCCTTGTAGAAGTTCCATCATCATAAGCTTCATCAATTCCATCTGATTGTCATTCTTATTTTCAGTGGTATCTCCGGGAATAGAGTCACTTCGCAAAGCATCAACCCTTGCTCTCATTTCTTCAAGCGTAACATTGGACTCATGGTTTCCATTTCCTCCATTAGTAGGTTCATTCTCACTTGTTGCCATCTTCTAAAACATCAAAATGTTTCATGTTCATATATAAACAACACATTCATAATATCATAAAAGTATTCCCTTCCCGATCCTATCACTCACACTCACTTTTAAATAACTTATTTACCTACATATTTTATTATAACTTTAATGACATATTATAGACTTTGAGAACTAACATATAATTCATGAAAGTTAACCAAACCTTCATTATATTTAAGAAATTTCTTAAGGTATTTAACTAATAATGAATGTAAAACCTTTAAGGTTTTACTAATGGCACCGAAACCCGTGGCTCTGATACCACTTTGTAACTCCCCAACTACTAATCAACGTCATTAGGTTAGTTAATCGGTTATTAGCAGCGGAACCTATATAGTCGGTGCGTTACTGCCGTACTTTCCAATTGGAAAGCACAAGGTAACATAAATTCAAAGAAGCCTAAACATGTTATAGCGAGAAAACGTAATTATCCATTAACTAAAAGACTTAAGTTAAAACTTAGTCACTGTACATAGTCGGACATTTATTATGATCGTAAGTGTTTAAGAAAGCTTTAACTATTAAATTACATAACTACTCCTCACTGCCACGCCATCCCATTAGCATCATCAGTACCTAAAACAGAAAACAAAGCGTCATGAGCCGAGGCTCAGTAACATACTACTCTAATAACGTAAACTCATTTCAAATCGTTTTATTAGCAAACAGGGAGGAGAGAAAAAGTAAAACTATTTCATAAACATAATATTTGATCATAATCATTATCATATATCTTTTATCATGTTCATAAGCATAGATCATTTATTTGGTAACTTGGCGAGTACAACGGAAGGGACGTCTCCCCAGAACATAACATCATCGTAAACGGAAGGCAGCCACCCGAGGACGAAAGCCCTCACAAACGGAAGGTGGCGTTAGTGCCCAAAGTATAGTAATACGGTGTCACCCGAGGACATTAGCCCTTATAAACGGAAGGTGGGGAATTGGCCAGAAGGTACGTGCACGACCCAAGATAACAGAATACTGCCAAGAACCGTCTTTCACTTGAATTTATCATGTTTCATAACCTTTAAGTATATTCATAATCATCATGATATAATGTATCGTCATGTAACGTCATCATTTTATAACATTATTCCATATCATCATATTCATCACAAAACATTTCATATCCCGCAATCCATGTACACAAGAATACTTATTAACGTAGACATTATTATAGAACATATTTAAAAGGGGAATGCGGGTGTTAGCAGTAGACCTTACCTGAAATCCTGCGTAATGACTTTTGTAGCCGGGGGAGGCTTGTAATATCCTTTATCTTCTTTAATCTATTCAAGAATAGTTTTATTAATATATGTTTCATTATTTAGCTTTTAAGCCTAAATATTAGTTAAAGTTTATTATAGTCATTACTAACTAAGTTGTCTTTAATCTATTAAACTGACTCTTTAATCAACTAATAAGTGGAATAACTCCTTTAGTTATACTTAAGATTTATTGAACAATTACAACTCATAACAACTTATGCTATTTCATTTTATTATAGAAGTACATTATTATGTTCATAAATTATTATCATTATTTGAGTCCAAAGTTAATTATCAATTGACCGTCTATTGTTAATTACTAAGTTTGTTGCTATAATAGAACCCTTAACATTATCATGATATTATTTAGTTACATTAAACTAATAAAGCAAGCTCACATGTTATTATATATATAAGTAGTTTTATTCTAAATTAACTCAACATTAACTACTAATAAGCTTATTGGTTTTTAATTAGTTTTGATTAAACTCAACTAATATAGTAATTAAGAGTTATAGCCCAATATGATCTATACCAATCAAAATAACAAATTCCTTCTATCTTTTAGCCCAACAAGATACAAGTTGGTTTCACTAACACTAAGCTTTAGTTCCAATGGATTATCATGGGCCCAAAACTAATATTAACCAACTAAGGATAATTGGGCTTGTATTTAAAACAACATAAAAATTAGAAGTCCTAACATTAGAAACGTGGTATGTAATATGTATACCTTTGCTTCTTAGAGCAGTACGACAAAGCAGCGTGGCTTCGGGTTCCGGCTCCGGTGGTCGGTAGTGGTCAGCAGCAACGGCGGTGTAGGTCGGAGCGGGGCTGGTGGCGCAGGCGTCTCCGGTGCGGCGCAGCAACGAACGGAGGAGAGGCGTGAAGGGTCGAGCGAGAGAGATGAGTGATGACGTGAGGAGTACGTGGTTGGGTTTGCGGTGGTGCAGGTGGTCGGAGTTCGACGTGGCAGGTGGGTCGAGTGGTGCTAGAGGGTCAGGCGTGTGGTGGTGCAGCAGCAGGTTGTGTGGTGATGGTTGTAAAACAGAGGAGATGGAGGGGTGATGTTTGAAGGTAGGTGACAATGGCTATTTATAGCCATGGAGTTTCTAGAAAACTTCAAAGTCATGTTTTAGTACTTTGAAGATAACAATGGATGGAAGAGAATTTTGATGAGAATTCTTCTCTTGGGTTTGATGGTGGCAGCACTTGATTGGTTAGAAGAGAAATGAAATGCACCTTGGTTTTCCATGTAGGAGGAGGAAGGAAAGTTGAAGAAGGAAGGAGGAAGAAGAATGGAGGGAAAGAAATCAAATTCAATTTTTCTTTGTATACTACTTTCTTCTTTTCCTTTTCTTCTTTTCTTCTATTATTATTATTACATTAAACCACAAGTAATTCTACTTTGGATAATTCATACTTTGTCTTAAAAGAGAAATGTATATTTTTCATATTGATTATTAAGCTAATTATAATTCATAACTACTTAACAAAAATTATATTATCCTCTTTTATTTAATTTAAAAAGAAAATATCTTAATAGCTTATACTTGTGACTTGGAAATAGTTTATTCAATTAAAATTTTATTGACAGCCTAATTAGTAAAATGATAAATTAGTTAGCTAATTAAGCATGTTTAGATTTCCAGGATATTACAGGGTATCTGTGTATTTTCTTCATTGTTTTACAATATACTCGTAGTTCATTACTACCAATAGAGGTGGTATTGAATGGTAACATAAATCACAGAAAAACATCCACTTAATAAAAGAAAAGGCTTTACAAAGAACATTCACTTATCGAGGTTACAGACAACAAAGACTCATTACAATCCTTAAACAATGCATAACAAAAGTTTGTTCTTCAAACCCATGAACAATGCATATGTTGAACTTTACTAACTTTTGCCTATTTGATTCATATTTGTCACACAGTATGAGTAGTTAATTTCTCATAATCATATCCATCTATTAATATACAACTAGCAACCAAATCATCTTACAAGTCAGAAGTCACAACACCAATTGGAAAATGCAGGATTTGTTAGTATAGAAAGCAGAATATCATGTCGTAAATTCATTAACCGAATGCTACAACCAACAACCAGACAACTAATACAAATAAACATTTTACAAATGCAATACCAAAACCAACCAAATGCAGAAGTTCAATTCAAAAATTCCACCCCCACCCCTAACCGTAATGCAGCCTTTGAGTTGCTTGATAATCTGTTAAACCAAAGCAAATCACGATAAGCAACCACAGTAACGAGCACAAAGAGTCAAAAACTCAAAATGGCACAAGCCTAATTTATGTGGCACACCCTAAAACACTTCTTAGAATAAACTAAATGTCTAAATCAATCATTGACTTATCAATTAGATCCGGCACCATTCGATTTCACCAAGATCATCCCAAGCCAAAATAGCTCATGTTAACATTCATAATGAACCAAACCATCATAAGTCAATTATACAACAAACCAAAGTATGATAAGCTAAATAAACAATAACACCAAGGTCAAAAATTGAAGGAACACACATACATCAACCTTGGCAGTTGACACATAGGAGTGTGATGGATCCACTTCCGGCCCAACAGATTCGGGTTTACACCCGTAGGCCCAAGGGAGGAAAATCGGGTGACAAGGTTGACAAACCGAAACTCAACGGTCTTGAAAATACAAAAGAGGAAGCCTGGGCAAAAGGAGAGAAACAGGGGAAGCAATAGCTTTTGGAGGGTAAACCAATTTGGGAAAAGAAGACAAAGCTGATTAAGAAAGTTCTTATCTCTTGGGAACCATGGCAAAGAAGTCTGAATTGTTAGAAGACAATTCTAATTAATATTAAGGTATGTAGCTTGAGTATAAAAAGGAAATTATGTAATAGTAGTTGTTATCCAGAAATTGAGTGTGTATTTGAGATTGGAGAGTTGTAGCCTAAAGCTACCTTGAGATTGATAGCCTAAAGCTATACTTATCCCTCATTGTAATCCTTCTTAGTCGAATTAATTATCTATTAAAATAATCAAGCTTACCATAATTTCGTGTTGCTAATTATACAAATTATCATAATTAATTGAGCAAAACAGAGTCTCCGACAACGTGGTATTAGAGCGAGCGCCGATCATGGTGACCTCGCACTCACAGTGTTTGGAAGGGCTGGAAGACAAGGTGACAGCATTGGAGACGAAGTTGGGCTCGATTGAAGGGAAGTTAGATACCCAGGAAACTTCCATCAGTCGTGTGGTGACGGAGGCCGTTGGTCGAGCAATGGCGGAAGCCCAACAATCCATGAAGGAGCAGTTCACCACCCTGTTCGAGGAAGAGAGGAAGAAACATGAGGAGAACGTGGTAAGACTCGAAGGTAGGATCGACCGCTTCCGAACCAACCAGGAACAACAAGCAACCTTGGTGGCGAAGGAGAACGACAAAATTCGAGAGGAGGTTTGAATTGCCTTGGCGGGAGGCTAGGGAGTTCAACAAACACCGTTCATCCGCCTAGACGGCGAAAATAGTCAGGCGCAAGGGGAGAACGAGGTTCAGACACCGAGGGGTGGTGGTTTCGGAATGCCCGAGTGGAGAAGGCGAGATCTCCGAGGATGGAATGACGGTGGAGGAGGCGGAGACCAGTATGACAGAGGCGGCGGAGACGGGTGGTGGAAACACAAGAAACTCAATATGCCTACATTCGAGGGGAAAGATCCCGACATTTGGGTCATGAGAGCCAAGATGTACTTCGAGCTTTATCGGCTATCGGTGGAGGATAAGGTGACAGCGGCTGTGGTAGCTATGGACGGTCCTGCTCTCCAATGGTTTCAGTGGGAAAATCGGCGGAGACACTTTACAAATTGGGCGGATCTCAGAACAAGTGTACTGAAGGAATTCCGACCGACCAACGACGGCACTCTACAAGAGCAGTGGCTCGCAGTCACTCAGACAGCCACGGTGGAGGAGTATCGGAGGAAGTTTATTGAATTGGCCTTTCCATTAGACGACATACCTGAACAAATAATGAGAGGGCAATTCATTAATGGGCTTAAGGAAGAGATCAAAGCTGAGCTAAGGCTTTTGGATCCGGGCACGCTGGAGCGGGCCATGGATCTTGCTGGGCGGATAGAAGAGAGAAATCGGGTAAGCGGTGGAAGAAAGGGGGTTGGACCTTGGAGGTTGGGGTCTAGCCCAGGAGGGCCCAGTTCGAGTGGGATAAGTGGAAAGGGAAGTGGGGACCTGATCCAAACATATGGCCTTCCCACTACCACGGGTCCGGTTAGATCATGGCCCAAACCATCCGAATCACAAGGGTCGGTATACCTGGGCCGGCCCAACCAGAGTGAGGCCTCCAAATCAGCTAATGAACCTAGGAGGCTAACCGAATCGGAACTTCAAGAAAGAAGAGCTAAGGGTCTTTATTTTCGGTGTGACGAGAGATGGGGAATTGGGCACAGGTGCAAGAGGAAGGAGCTTAGTGTCCTAATGGTGGCCGAGGAGTCTGGAGAGGCGGCGGAATGCGACGAGGAGAGTGGGGAGATGGAGGAACCCGTGGAGGTCTCTTTGTGCTCAGTTGTGGGGCTATCCAATCCAAAAACCATGAAGCTCAAAGGAAAAATAAGGGGTAAGGAGGTAGTATTAATGGTGGATCCCAGGGCAACCCATAATTTTATTTCTTTGAGAGTAGTGGAGGAATTCGGGCTGCCTAAGGAGGAAGAGGGAGAGTTCGGGGTTGCTTTAGGAAATGGGGTAACCGTGAAGGGAAATGGAGTGTGCCGTGGAGTTAAACTATGCTTGAGTAGAGGAGTGACCTTGGTAGAAGATTTTTTTCCTCTTGGGTTAGGGAATGCCGACCTCATATTTGGGGTCCAATGGTTAGAAAAACTTGGGGCAGTCACAACAAATTGGAAGACCCATGTGATGAACTTCACCATAGCCGGCGTTTCGGTAACACTAGTGGGTGACCCCACGTTAGAGAAGACACAAGTGTCCCTTAAAGCCATGATTCGGGGCCTTTGTAAAAACAAGGGGGGCTTACTGGTGGAAGTAAACCGAATAGAAGAAGTGGGGGAGCGTGGAGGAGGCGAAAGGGTGCCGAGTTTCTGGGAGGGAATTATGAAGGAGTATGGGGCGGTTTTTGAGATGCCGGGAGGGTTACCACCAACCAGAGGGCATGAACATGCCATCATACTCAAGGAAGGAAGCAACCCCGTGAGTGTAAGGCCCTACTGTTATCCACAAGCACAAAAAGATGAAATCGAGAGGCTCATCCAAGAAATGATGGATGCCGGAATTATTCGGCCATCCACAAGTCCTTTTAGTAGTCCGGTGCTTCTTGTAAAGAAGAAGGATGGCTCTTGGAGATTTTGCGTGGACTACCGGGCACTCAACAAGGAAACGGTTCCCGACAAATATCCCATCCCCGTTATCGATGAATTATTGGATGAACTACATGGGGCTACGATGTTCTCTAAATTGGACTTGAAATCCGGGTATCATCAAATTCGAGTGAGACCCGCAGACACCCACAAGACGGCGTTTAGAACTCATGAGGGGCACTACGAGTTCTTAGTCATGCCATTTGGGTTAGCGTACGCACCGGCCACTTTTCAATCCCTCATGAACGATGTGTTCAAGCCTTACTTAAGGAAATTTGTATTGGTGTTCTTTGATGATATTTTGATTTATAGCAAGGATGAGTTGGAGCATGTAGAGCATGTGAAGTTATTCTTAAAAATATTGGCCGAAAATAAATTGTATATAAATTTAAAAAAGTGCGGATTTGGGAGTGAGAAGATGGCCTATCTCGGCCATGTGATCTCCAAGGAGGGTGTGTCAATGGATGAGGAAAAGGTTGAGGCTATTTTGAGATGGGAGGTACCTAAGAATTTGAAGGAGCTTAGGGGATTCCTTGGGTTGACGGGGTACTACCGAAAGTTTGTGGCTAGTTATGCACAAATAACGGCTCCTCTCACTTCACAATTGAAGAAAGATTGCTATGGGTGGTCGTTGGAAGCGACTCAAGCTTTTGAGGCCTTGAAACGGGCTATGACCACGGCCCCGGTGTTGGCCATGCCCGACTTCACCAAAGAATTCATGGTGGAGACCGATGCCTCCAGGTTTGGTGTGGGTGCCGTGATGACACAAGAGGGAAGGCCGATTACTTTTTTCAGCAAGTTGCTAGGAATTCGGGCTAGGGAGAAGTCCATTTACGAGAAGAAACTCATGGCTATTTGTATGGCCATAGTATGATGGAAGCACTACCTTTTGGGGAGACACTTTGTGGTTAGAACCGACCAACAAAGCCTACGGTTTATCACGCAACAACCGAAAGTGGGTGGAGAGTATCAAAAGTGGATGAGGAAATTGGTGGGGTTCGATTTTGAGATCCAATACCGCCCCGGGGCCTCGAATAGGGTCGTCGATGCCTTATCTAGTATGGATTAAGAGAAGGTGCAATTGAGGGTAATGATCCATTCACAACTGGTGGACTGGAAGGCATTAGAGGAGGAAATCCAACAAGACAAGTGGCAAGCCCAAATTCGAATGGACCTTGAGAAGGGGAAGGACGGTCCAATGGGTTTTCATTTGGAGGGACAGAGAGTTTTGTATAAAGGGAGGGTTGTGATACCTAAATCCTCTAAATTCATTCAGATTCTTCTTCGAGAGTATCATGATACACCGATCGGCGGACACGAGGGTGAGGTCAAGACCTACCTTAGGCTGGCTGCTGACTGATTTTGGGTGGGGAAGCGGCATGACGTCGGAGAGTATGTTCGCCGGTGCGACACATGTCAGCGGAACAAGGCAGCCCAGGGAAGCTCTCTCGGTTTGCTCCAACCACTCCCGATTCCGGCGGCAATTTGGGAGAACATCTCCATGGATTTCATGGAGGGGCTACCCCTGTCCAAAGGCATCGACTCGGTACTGGTAGTGGTCGACCGGTTGTCGAAATATAGCCACTTCATCGGACTCCGACATCCGTTCAACGCCCTCAAGGTGGCAGGGAGCTTTATTCATGAGGTGGTGCGATTGCACGGGTTTCCGTCGACAATTGTTTCGGATCGAGATAAGGTGTTCATGAGTATCTTTTGGCGTGAGTTATTCCGGTTACAAGGAACACACTTAAAGCGGAGTACGGCCTATCACCCTCAATCGGACGGGCAAACGGAAATTGTGAACAAGGGGTTGGAGACCTATCTCCGGTGTTTCATCTCAAATAAGCCAAAGAAGTGGGCAAATTGGTTGCCGTGGGCCGAATACGCCTAAAATACTTCACCCCACACATTGAACAAACTCACCCCATTCAAGGTTGTGTATGGTCGGGATCCTCCGAAACTTTGGAGGGTGGGCCACGGTTATACCCCAGTGGAACAATTGGAAGAGTGGTTGAAGGAAAGGGATTTGATGTTGGATGAGTTACGGGTGAACTTGTTGAAGGTCCAACAAGTGATGAAAGAGTATGTCGACCGAAAGAGACGAGATGAGCCGTTCGAGGTTGGTGAGGAGGTGTTTCTAAAACTCCGACCATACCGACAGCGGTCCCTGGCGGTGAGACCGAATGAGAAGCTTGGAGATCGTTTTTATGGGCCTTTCAAGGTGGTCCGAAGGGTGGGGGAAGGTGGCTTATGAGTTGGCGTTGCCACCGGAGTGTAAAATTCACCCCGTATTTCACATCTCCCAACTCAAGAGAGCCACGGGAACAGCGCTGGTCAACCCGACTATACCGGAGCAGCTGACTGCCGATATGGAGATGCAGGTAGAACCAGAGGAGGTGTTGGATGTAAGGCAGAGTTCACAGGAGAATTCCAAGGTCGAGGTTTTAATCAAGTGGAGAGGATTACCGGTGTTCGAAGCCACGTGGGAGGACGAAGCCACCATAGCCAGGCGTTTTCTAACCTTCCACCTTGAGGACAAGGTGAATCTCGAGGCGGCGGGTAATGTGATGGATCCACTTCCTTCCCAACAGATTCGGGTTTACACCCGTAGGGCCAAGGGAGGAAAACCGGGTGACAAGGTTGACAAACCAAAACTCAACGGTCTTGAAAATACAAAAGAGGAAGCCTGGGCAAAAGGAGAGAAACAGGGGGAAACAGTAGCTTTTGGAGGGTAAACCAATTTGGGAAAAGAAGAAAAAGTTGATTAAGAAAGTTCTTATCTTTTGGGAACCATGACAAAGAAGTCTGAATTGCTAGAAGACAAGTCTAATTAATATTAGGGTATGTAGTAGCTTGAGTATAAAAAGGAAATTATGTAATAGTAGTTGCTATTCAGAAATTGAGTGTGTATTTGAGATTGGAGAGTAGTAGCCTAAAGCTACCTTGAGATTGATAGCCTAAAGCTATACTTATCCCTCATTGTAATCCTTCTTAGTCGAATTAATTATCTATTAAAGTACTTAAGCTTACCATAATTTTGTGCTGCTAATTATACAAATGATCATAATTAATTGAGCAAAACAGAGTCTCCGACAAGGAGATAGACATATTGACAAATGGACTCATTGGAAGTCCTTCCCTGTAGATAACCACAACACCAATCTCATCTAC
This sequence comes from Beta corolliflora, assembly GCA_947648045.1. NCBI lineage: Eukaryota > Viridiplantae > Streptophyta > Magnoliopsida > Caryophyllales > Amaranthaceae > Beta > Beta corolliflora. Next base: position 487,504 of record CANSZD010003623.1, read on the forward strand.
AAGGTTCGCAATTACGCCTGATGCCAAATTTCCATTCCTATCCTGCACTATTAAGTAATCAAATACTTCGTATATATTACTACCTGCGTTTCTTATTGTTTGCCACAAATAAATATTTTATGTCTCACAAATAATACCCTTTGTTGCAAATAGGTAGTACTTACTTGTGTACTTATCAATTGCTAACATATAACAGTCCTTTCTAACTTTTTAGCTTTGTGTTATAACATATCGATATTGATTTCATAAATTATAAAAATTGAGACTATTTTGATCTATTGAGTTGCTCTAGTATATGAATTACTACATAGTTTTCTAACGAATCAGTTGGGAGATGGGATATAGTCAGTTTCCATTCCTATCCTGCAATATAGTCATGTAGGGTCGTGTTAGATTCATCTCGGTCTATACTTTCAAAAGACGGATATTAATAGTTGAACTTGTGCATCCATAACCCACAAACAATAAGTTACTTAACATATTAAAATAGGAAATATACTTAACACACTTACACTAATTTAAAAGGTTGACAGCAACAACAAACATTAAGATACTTAACATATTACAGCAGATCTAGACACCTCAACGCTAATAATACATATTCTTAAACTCCTCCTTAAGTTTCAAGTACAATTCCTTGCTGATAGTTGTACACCATGTGTAAAAGACATCAATAGTCAGTTTTACAACCAGAAGTTGGTGTTAGTAGCTTTTTCAATTAGCTTTTCGCTTTTGGCTTTTGCATTTTTTCTATTAAGAAAAGCCAACACCGACAACTGATTTTACCAATCACTTTTATAAACAGACAACTGTCAAACAACCGACAACCAATTGTCAAACAACATACCCCTCATAATTTTTGTGGATGACTATTCCTCGCCTTGTATTTTCTACGTATTGCCCTGTATTTGTAGTTTTGTACATTATTTGTACACCTCATACACCTTCCTTTCATTTTGTTCTCTCTTTCTACCCTTTCCCTCACTTCCTCTCTCAGTCCTTTCTTCTTCTTCCCACTATTGAAACCAACCACCATTATACTTTCGCCGAAGTTCATACCATCGCCAAATATTCCGACCACCATTTCTAGCAACCTCAGTTCATGTCTTGCCGAAAAAGAACAATCGTCACCTGAGTTATTCCTTCACCTTTGCCGGAGATATACTTGTGAAATATAAGTTCCATATCTCATAAGAGAAGACCAACCTTTGATTGAAGATCCCAATTACTCCCTTGAATTCTCACCTCTCCTTCGTGGACCTTTTTCTAACCCGACCAATAAGTTAGGCGTCTGATACTGATGTTTAGACCAATGGAAAGGACTCTAGAATAGACGCCTCGACCTACGATCATGCGCCTAGTTCTAGACGTCTAACCATTGGTCAAGACATTAGTTACAAACGTCCGGCCTATGAGTCTCTGCTTAAAATAAAATTGCGGTAAAGGAGAAGGCGAGGAAAGACAGATTAAGCAAAGAGGAACTGGAAGGAAGGGTTGGTCCTGGTGGGGAGGTGTTGTATCTGGCTAGGTGGTGTGAGTTTCGACGAGGTGGCACTGAGGGTAGGGATGGCAACGGTCGGATCCCGGACCAGGGTCCAGGTGGACACGAGATCCGAATCCGTTTTCGGACGTTAGAGTCGGATCCGACCGGATCCAGTAGTCCGAAAATGTTGGACCCGGACCCAGATCCGACGGATCCTACGAATCCGGGTCTAAAACGGATCCCTACTATTCTACTTGGTTTTTAACAATTTACCAACTTTATCACAAAATTCAAATCAACAAATTCGCACAAATTCTACTCCACATACACAATTGCAGCAGCAAAATCAAAACAAAACAAATATTAGATCAACAAATTACCACAAACTAACCCAAAAATCAACAAAGAAGTAGCAATTTGAAGACTTTAGGATGATCACCCTGCACTTGCAGATACAGAGTCAATGTATATTTACCAGTTACAAATCAATAGATCTGATCAATACATTTTCCACTGATACGCAAGCAAGCAGAATCAACAGAAGAGCCAGATATTACCTAATCATTAGTCACCAAGATTAACAGCGAAATATAAAATCTATACGAGTCATTGAATTAGATAAAGAATTTCAGTCTATTAGGAAACAATGGAGCACTACACAATTGCAGCAACAAAATCGAAAGAAGAACAAAATCAAAACATAACCAAAGCAAATTCGAGAGAGAAGCTTCGGTGGTCGTCGCTAGTGCGTGCTTGTAAATCAAAGCTTGAAGATCTTCAATGGCGGCGACTCGATGAGTGGTCGTGCAATGGCGGATCATGCATGGGGTCCCGTAGTGGACTGCTGGTCGCGTGGTGGGACTTCTCTTTTGCTGGCGAGTGGCGGGTCATGGGCTGTACGTGGGTGGTGGTTGTTGGTGGTGGCTGACCAAGGAGAAATTGGGAGAGACAGAGAAGCGCCCGGTCAGAGAGAGAGAGAGAAGGGGCGGATAAGAGGGGAGGGGTTGGGGTCTTTGGGTTTTAGGCCTTAGGGTTTTTTCTACTAGGTCTGAAATTTGGCCAGGTCTTTATTAAAACGGAACTACGGATCCGGGTTCGGGTCCGGGTCCTGAAGGAAGACCCGGATTCAGATCCGTTTTGTGACAACATATACAAATCCAACCCGGATCCATCGGGTCCAAAATTTTGGGATCCAGATCCGCAAAAACGAATCTGGGTCCGCGGATCCAGGTCGGGTCCAAGATCCATTGCCATCCCTAACTGAGGGTGGTCTAAGGCTTAATCAAGAAGTGTATAGGAGTTGGGAACAGGGGAATAGCCGAGTATGAAAATACATAAATACGTATTTAAGGCAATAATAAGAAATTCAAAGGCCGTAAATAAATTTATGCAAAAGTCGGAACAGACCCCTAGGCCTCGTGCACGTGCAGGGGTATAAAGGTAAAAACTAAGCAACAACAATTGATATTTCCAAATTTGATATTTCAAACATGGCATCCTCCATTCTTATTCTTTTCTCCCACCACGCGTTTATTTAAACAAAAACCAAAACTTCAAACTTGCATTGCATTTCAAGCAAACAACTTCATTCTTCATACTTAAGCTCTTGATATTGAATCTCGGATCATAACCAATTTCAATTCTCACTCCATTTTCCATATTCTATCACTTAATTATTCTTTCATTCCTTACTATTCACGATCTAATTTTTTTTCCATTTGTTTGTACATATATATTCAGGGTTTACGCCATTTCTGTTGAATTATATTTTAAAGTTCAACAGAGCTGTGTATATACTTATTAATCTTTGATTATTACTGGGTTTGATCAGATTATCTTTAATCTTTGAATTTGGTTAGCTGAGATTATGAGTACTGGTAGCTCAATTGGGGTTTCAACAATGAAACCTTGTTGTAGAGCGCTGATTAGTTCTAGAAATCCATTTATTTTTAGGGTTTCTCGGAACAGTGTAGTGATTAATGATTCGTCGACAAAACGATGTTATAGACCGAATCATAGACTTAGGTGGTATATATATGATCATTGTACATCAAATGTTGTTGGTAATAAATGTAGAAATGACTCGAACCGGAGGGGTTTTTATTATTCCGGTTCTAATTCGGGTCGTGCTAGGGTTTTTAAGCATTGTTGTGGTAGCGATAGGGTTCGGGGTGTTTCAGTGATTGTGAATGTGGCGTCGGATGTGAGGGATCATTCGATATCATTGTCGTCATCATTGGGTGGAGCTCATGTTAATAAAAAGAGCTTTGGGAGTTATTACATTCAAAGTGGGGTGAATGTGGATTTGAAGCCTTTATATGTTTGGACTGGTTGAAATAGTGAAAAATAGGCCCAAATTTATTTGCAAGTGAGAGAATTGGGCTTGGGCTATTGGAAGGCAAAGGGGATGGACTTTGAGAGGATTTGTTTGGAGTGTGGTTTTGGGCAGGGGTGAGATTCCAGAGATATTTGTTTTAGGGAAATTTGGGCTTGGGGTCGTATGAAGGTCTACGAGATGAGCAGTAGAGTCCAGGGGAGGTTTTGTGGATTTGGATAAGGGTTTCAAAGGCGACAATGGGTTAGATGAGGGAATTTAGGGGGATGACTTGGGTTGAGCAATAAGAGTGGTTTTGTCTCCATCATTGTCAATCATTCATCGATGCGAACTTTGAGGGGGTGATTTAGCAGTTTTTCATTGAATGCGCTTTTAAATTTTTGGCCGACTTCACCAATTTTAAGAGGGCTTTCCAAAAATCGCTTTTAAATGTATATGGATTTTGTGGGAAAACGGATGGACATTCCAAGCACGTAAAGATACGCTTTCCTACAAGAATTTTACCGACCCACTATGATCAAAGAGTTCACGGTAAACCCTTATACGAAGAAGAAATCAATAAAGTTTGGTTGATGACAAAGTCTATTCACTACAATGTGTTTGAATGATGTGTTTCACAAGAACAAGGAGAGAAATCTAGAAATGAATCTCCTAAAGCAAGTATGTGAATGTTTCTAACCCCATTCCATATGTGATATCCTACTATATATACCATAGGAAGATTTACAGAAGAAACAAACGAAAACATGCATCCTTTCACACGAAGCACCACGCAATGATCCGCGAAGAATCGCGTCAGACCAAGTTGGTGCATGCGCACCATACAACTGGTGTGGGCGCACCAGTTCCCGCAGAACGAAATCTTCGAGGCAGAGAGATTGGTGCGGGCGCACTGTTCTAAGACGTGTTGGTGCACCACCTAGTGCGGGCGCACCATGTTACTACGTGCGGGCGCACCTAGGCCCCTTATCCGCTTCATTTGTTTTCTTCCTCTTCATCACGTTTCATCAAACACCGCAACATCAAAACGTAATATCATCACATAAACCCAAAGGATACATTTTAATGTTCTAACAATCCTCCTCCATTTATAGTGTAAATGCTTTAAAGTCTGCCCACTTGCAAACAAGATAAAACAACTAAATTTGTGCATAAATGAAAATGTTTTTAATATTGAATTTCCACTTAGTATGACATTCTCTACAAGCTTTCGATTGAAGTGATTAACTAAGCATTGAATCACTCAATCAAACGAAATATTGAAGATTCTATACACACAAGATTACACAAACACATTTGTAAATACAACTCCTTTAAAGGCCTTGAGTCCATATCCGCTTCATGAGTGTTCCAAGCCAAGCCCCGAACTTGGTGAAGCGGCCAAACTTGTTACTCATATAGGTAAACCTTAATCAACATGCTCCTACAACATGAGCAACTAATCAAATGTTTATTAAGATATAAAATTATCCTCCAACATTGTAGAAACAAGCACTCACCTTGGGATGTATCTCTTTGAGTGCTACTGGTCGGTCCTAAAAGTACCTTAAGATAGCGCAAGTGTACGGGTCAATTAAAGTAAATATAGAATAAGCAAGATATCGTTTCCCACAAGGAGGTATAATCAACTACCAAATTAAGAGACACTAATATTATTTAGACGATCCGAAAATAGTGAATGGTGGTGATAAAATCGACTACTAAAAATAAAAACTAAATTAATTCTAACTCTAAAGACGTTGGACAATGGGTATAAATCAAGTATAAGAAATAGTTCTAGGACTTAGATTTCATCAATTACCTTCTATAATGAAATTAAATTAGTTGTCGGATTAAAAGCTATTATATTGCAATGATCGAATTTCCTATGATATATTATCTCCTCTTCCAAGGTAGAAAACGTGTATTTATAAAAATCTTACCCTACTTCGTGGTAATAACAATTAATATAAACCCATTCTGAGACAGAAATTCTAATAAAAGACCACCCCTGAGTGTATAACTATTCCTAAAATTATCTACTTGACGTTTAATAATCCACGACCTAATATTGAAATTTCACTTCCGCTAATAATCCAATATCTTAAACATATAATCAGTGGCCAAATCAATTATATGAAAACAAAACAAGATTATCAAATTGCAATTATAATAATCAAATCCAAACAACAAATTCAAATCATTGACAGAAAATAAAAGACTACATCTAGCCTAGAACAAAGAAATTTAGCAAGACATTAAAACTAAATAAACCAAACTAATTAAAAATAAAAATCTGAAATTGAGCATAATAATAACAAAATTAAATAACATAAACTAAGATAAGAGAGAGATAAACTAAGAATCAGATGGACTTCCGTCTTCTTCCTCTAGCATCTTCTCGTCCCTCCTCTGTAGTCTTCTGTTGTGGTACTCCTCCTGTGCTCTTCTGAGTCCCCCGACTCTGTTGTACCGTGCGGCTTTTTAAATCCCCCCCAAAATTAATGCCCTCAGACTTAGGTTTTATGTGACCTTTTGTTTCATGATGGGTTTTGGGCTTTTTTTCTTTGTTTTTTTTAATCCTCCTTTTTGTTTAATGCTTCTTGGCTGCCGTCATTGTTGTTGGTCTTTTGGACCAAGGAAAAAAGGTTTCCCCTTTTTTCTTTTCTTCTTCTTTGATGGGCTTCAATTTGATGACCCTTATTTACTTTCTTTCTTTTGTTTCTTTTTTTTCTTCTTCTAATTTTACCTACAAACAAATCAATAGAGTAATAAAATAATTGCATAGTAAAAATATACTACTATTATAAATATTAAAGTAACCAAATTAGCATGTATAAGTAGTAGTAGAATCAAGCAAGTAATTTATTGAGCTCATTTTTCATATTTTAAATCAACTTTATTACATAAGTAATTTAACTCTTCAACATCAACAACAACAACTAAGCCTTATTCCCAAAGTGATTTGGGGTCGGCTAACATGAATCGTCAACTGAAACCGTTACCAGAGGAGATGCCATCGCCAAGAGAGATAAAAGTTTTTTTTTTTTTTTTTTAAAAAAATTTTTTAAGAATTTTTTTTTTTTTTTTTTTTTAAAAGCAGTTTTAACCAAGTTTTAAAAGGGTTTTCAATAAAAGGTTTTAATACCAACACGATTGAGAAAAACAAATAAATGCGTATCACACCCTTCCTCCAGCATGGATACTACCCCTCCACATTTCTATCCAACGTCATGCTTTCTCTCAATCCCAAGTAACGCCATGTCGACTTTCAATTACCGTCATCAAGTCATCTTAGGTCTTCCCCCTACCCTTACAATTTGGTTCTCCTCCACTCTTCAATTCTTCTCAGGTGCATCACCCGATCTCCTTTTCACATGACCAAACCATCTTAAGGATTCTCCCTCATCTTTTCTTCAATGGATGCAACTCCAACTTTTTCAGGATCACTTCATTTCTTAATCGGTCTTTCCTTGTGTGGCCACACATCCCACCGCAACATACGCATCTCTTGCCACGTTCATCTTATGAACGTGGCATTGTTTCCTAGTCCAACATTCGGTGCCATATAACAAAGGGGTCTAATTGCCGTACGGTAGAACTTTCCCTTCAACCTTTGGGGAATGCTGGGAATCACAAAGGAATCCCGGTGGCGCTTTTCCACTTTAACCAACCCGCGTTAATTCTATGAGCCACGTCTCCATCCGGTTCTCCATCCTTTTGGAGAATGGATCTAGGTAAACGGAAGACGTTCGATCCTTGAACCACTTTGCTATCCAAAGTGACCGCCCTCGCCTCGTTGCTTGTAACCCCAGCGAACTTGCACTCCATATACTCAGTCTTACTTACGCTCAATCTAAAACCCGGGCTTCTAATGTATGTCTCCACAATTCCAACTTTCTCTCAATACCTTCCTTTGTCTCATCAATCAACACAATGTCATCCGTAAACATCATACACCATGGTATATCATCTTGAATTGACCTCGTTAGTTCGTCCATGACTAGGGCAAAGAGAAAGGGACTAAGTGCGAACCTTGATGCACTCCGATCGTAATAGGAAACTCTTGTCCTCCCCCTAGTAGTCCGCACACTCGTAGTTGCCCCCTCATACATATCCTTAATGATATCTATATATTTTTGTGGAACACCTTTCCTTGCCAACACCCACCAAAGTATTTCTCTTGGTACTCTATCATATGCCTTCTCCAAATCAATGAAAACCATATGTAGATCCTTCTTCCTATCACGGTAATGTTCCATTGTTTGTCTTAAGAGGTGGATGGCCTCATAGTCGATCTTCCGAGGCATAAATCCAAATTGGTTCTCAGATATCTTCACATGTTTCCTAAGTCTTTGCTCAATCACCCTTTCCCGAGTTTCATCGTATGACTCATTAGTTTGATTCCTCGGTAGTTGGTACAATCTTGTACATCGCCTTTGTTCTTATACAAAGGAATCAAAGTACTCTTCCTCCATTCTAATGGCATTTTGTTGTGTCTCCAAATCATGTTGAAGAATGTTGTCGGTCCATTCGATTCCTCTCCCCCTAAACACCTCCAAACTTCGATAGGTATGCCATCGGCCCAGTAGCTTTCTTCAATCCCATCTTTTTTAATGCTTGCAACGACTTCTCCTTTTGAATCCTCCTCATAAACTCTCGATTTAACATACTTGGCGGAATGTGTACATCCCCGATGTCTTGTGCTTTATCACCGATTGAACAAGGTATCAAAGTACGACCTCACCTATCCTTTATCTCCTCATCCTCCACAAGCACTCTTTGGTCCACACCCTTGACACATTTTACCTTTCTTATGTCTCTTGTCTTCTTGTCCCTCATACAGCGCAATTCTATAAATGTCTTTTTCACCTTAGTATCCAATTTTGCATAAAGCTCTTTGTTTACCTGTGCTTTAGCTTCACGTCTTGCCTTCTTGGCTTCTTTTCTAGCCTCTTTGTACTTCTCATAGTTCACGTCATTTGCTATCTTTTCCCAAAAGTTTATAACTTTCTCGTTTGTTTTTTTTTATCGCTTGTCTCGCCTCCTCGTTCCACCAAGATGTGTCCTTACTTGATGGTACAGTTCCTTTAGATTCTCCAGGGGCCTCTTTCGCCACTTCCTTTATACCAAGTTCTATCTTTGTCCAAATCGAATCTACATCCATTTCAGTGTTACAAGCCCAAATATCTTTACTAGCCATCGTAGCTAAGAAGTTCTCTTTGTGCTCCCCTTGGAGCTTCCACCACTTGATTCGCGGCTCCACATTGGGTTTTCGCTTTCTTAAAGACTCCCTACCCGAAATCAAGCACGACTAGTCTATGTTGGGTGGTCGCGCTCTCACCGGTATCACCTTGCGGTTTGTATAACTCTTCCGCCAACCATTCCTTACTAAAAGAGGTCAATCGACTCGCGTTACTTCCACTCCTATACGTCACGAGGTGAGATTCTCTTTTCTCAAACCAAGTGTTCATAATACTAAGACCATAGGCTAATGCGAAATCCAAGATATCACTTCCAAACTTCATTTCTCTCCCCATACCCAAAACCTCCATGAATGCTCTCAAAGCCAACTCGACTAGTGCCCACATGTCCGTTAAGATCCCCACCAATGATCAATTTTTCATTAATAGGCACTCGTTGCACAACCTCCTCCAAATCCTCCCAAAATTGTTGTTTAATAAATGCTTCCAATCCTACTTGCGGGCGCATATGCGCTTATGATAGTCACCGCCTTACTCCCTAATACTAGCTCGATACTCATAATGCGGTCACTCTTCCTCGAAACTTCCACCACATCATCAATATATTCCTTATCAATAATGATGCCTACTCCATTCCTACACTTATCCTTTCCGAGTACAAAGCTTATAACCCCACGGGGTTAGTTCTCTTGCTTTTCCACCAACCCACTTAGTCTCTTGAAGGCACATTATGTGAATCTTTCGCCTCCTCATAACCTCCACCACCTCCGCCGATCTTCCCCGTCAAAAGAGCCAATGTTCTATGTTCCAAAAGCGCAACCTACTACCCCTACCACTACCACTACCCCTGGACTAACTTCTTTACACTTTTCGTCCACGATGCGGGAACCCTTGCATATTTGACACCACCCGGGCGCCGGGATGGCGCGCGCTTGCGGCGACGACCTAGCAACCCTTGCATACTTATCACTACACCCGGTCTATGAAGTGCGGCGCGTCGGTTGAGTAGGGGATGCCCCCACGTTTTTCATTTGTCGATTCATGTCATGATATGGGACTATGTTTTATGCTGGCCGCCCCAAACCTACCGCAACTCTCCTCCTTTATCCGAGCTTGAGACCGGCAGTGAATGTCACACAGACACTCACAGGCGGAGTTAAGTAATTTAACTCTTAAAACGTTAAAATATAAAAAGAAAACCTATTATAAGTCTCAAAACCTACACTAAAAAGTAATATAACAGGCAGAAATCATGTATAAAATAGAGACTTATCAACTCCCCCACACTTAAAGTTTGCTAGTCCTCGAGCAAACTAGGACTATATAATAGTAGCATCTATATATCAATATAAGTTTTAACTTCCCAACTGATTGACTTTTGAGGCGAATTCTAGTATAAGGAGCCATAACTTAACTGAAAGTTTTCACAAAGACCAAAAATAATTTTTATAGAAACAATTTTTTTTCAAAACATTGTTTAGACATCACAAACAATGAGCCAAAGACCAACCAACTCTTCAAAAAAAACATAGTACTTCATGTATTAGTATTTCCATTCAGTCTTACCACAACCATATTCAGGATTTGAGTAATTGAATAATTAACTTGGTAAACCCTCACTTTAGTTGTGCAAATAAAAAAAATAAATTTATAATCACTCATGTGTTTGAGGTTTAATAATTATCACTCAAAACCTAGGAAGTCGACTCGAAATGAAATATGTCGTCTTTAAATTTGCATATCGTTCAATCCTCCACTTTAGTAAGACACAGAGCATACAAAAATCAAAAGGACTTTAGTAGGGTTGTAATGTAAGGCTAAGGTGAAAGGGTAGGAAGTATTTAGGATTTGGTGCTCAAAAGCTTAAGACTAGTGGAGTAAAAGAAAACTAAATTATAACAAGGCCAAAGTAATGGCCACAATCAAAACTCCAACTATAAATATAAGCTAACTTCTTCACTATAATATAATATCATTGGATAGCAAACACCAATAAAAATATGCACTTTCTTCTTTTTTTTCACCGTAATAATTTTTTCTGTGTTCTTATTTTTTTTTTCAACAGTCCTCTTTATTGTATTTTTTTTTCAATCTCATAATTACCATTGATATGAAATATAAAAACACTACCTCCATAATTAAATTCTTTATACTCTTCACAAGCAAAACTCCATACACCAATTTATATTCCACTAGCTCAAAGCTTTGGTTAGGACATGTGTTTAGGAAATAAGCTTGTAATGTGGTTTAAACAAAAGAAATAGGCTTAAGGCTCAGAGGGGCTTTAGAAAGAGATATGATAATGTAGGTGGCTTAGGCTAAATGTGGTTCGACAAAAAAGAACGCCTTAATCATTTTTATGCATGCTCATGCTTCAATGTAGTCTCGAAGAAATCAATGCAAATTCAAGAGTCTATACTTCACCAGGAACTAACACACTCTCATAAAAAAAACTAGAGACTAACATAGATGTTTTAGTCTATTAAAAGGCTCAAAAGTCTTACAATGGTTATAGATGTTCACCAAGTCAATCACAATCAAATCTTAAATAACCATTCTTACCACTTGCCAAACACTTACACAATTATGCTATGCTATTCTCCGAATCAGTCAACATAAAAACCCATTAACTTACAACAAAACTAGAAAAACTTTTTTTTTTTTAAATTCAATTTCAAAAACTTTTTTTTTCCAGTCAAATTAAGCTAACGGAATTTGCCTTCAAATCAATATCAGACATGAAAATTATAAATTTCTGCGCAAATTTTTACAGCACCTCCCCTAAAATATGGCATATCCAATTAGATTTTCTCATTTCTAGACCTGTTCCTTCACACAAATCAATTCCAGCTTCAAAGCAATACATCAAATCCAGTAATCCAAGACTTAAGCCTCTCCCCCCACACTTATTATAAACATTGTCCTCAATGTTGGAAAATCAAACTAAAAATAGAAATGGGGAGAAGAAAAGAAAAACATAACGGGGAAATAAGGAAAGAGGCAACCTGGTGTATGTAGTTTGCGGAAATGTTCTCAATATGATTGTTGTCTAGTGTAGTGACTATAAGTGGCTAAACACAGAAGAAATCTTCATTTGCTTGAAATCGAACTTACTCGCTTTATTTATTTAATTTTTACTATCTGCAAATGGGAAAAGAAAGGTAAAAGAAAAACAAGATAACAATACTAAATATAGGAAAAGAAAAAGACTTAAAATGAAAAAGAGCTTGGGTTGCCTCCCAAGTAGCGCTTGTTTAGAGTCTATAGCTTGACTTCCATCAAGTTCCATTTAACCAGGATCAATCGAGGAGTTAGTCACTCCTTTAGTGGCCGTCTTAGTGATCAAGTGAGACTTACCTTTAGTTTTGAAATCACCCTTTTTCCTCCATTGAAAACATTCCTCGATTGTAGGAAAAACTTTTCTTACCTTTGCTTTCTTAAGCTTTGGAGAAGTACCTGTTTTACTCAAACATACTTCACTTGGAACATTAGTAGCATCAGTTCCAGGTTTCTTCTTAGTCATGTCTTCAATTATATCAACTTTACAAACAAGATCATGTTGTGAATTGCTTTTAGAAGAATTGAATATATTGAATTGAACTTTCTCCTCGCCGATTTCGAACGTTAAAATGCCATTCTTAACATCAATTATAGCTCCAGCAGTAGCCAAGAAGGGTCTACCTAAAATAATGGGTACTTCTATATCCTCATCTATATCAAGAATAATGAAATCAACAGGAATAATAAACTTATCAACTTAAATTAGCACATTTTCTAGTATTCCTATTGGATATTTGATAGATCTATCAACAAGTTGCAAAGATACCGTAGTAGATTTTATATTATGTAATCCTAACTTTTTGCAAATAGATAAAGGCATAAGAGAGATACTTGCACCTAAATCACACAACGCTTTTGAAAATTTAATATCACCTATAGTGCAAGGAATGGAAAAACTTCCTGGGTCTTTCAGTTTAGGGGGAAGCTTTTTCTGAATCACAGCACTACATTCCTCACTCAAAGCAATGGTTTCATATTTTTCCAACTTCTTCTTTTTAGACATAATTTCCTTAAGAAACTTAGAATAAGAAGGAATTTGCATTAAAGCATCAAGAAAAGGAACGTTAATATGTAATTGCTTAAACATTTTCAAGAATTTCTCAAATTCACTATCTAATTTAGTTTGTTTAAGTCTTTGTGGAAAAGGAATAGGGGGACATAAGGTGTCACTGGGGGAGGAGGTGGTGATTCAAGTTCTTTTTCAGCTTCATAATTCTCCTTCTCTTTTTCACTTTCATTGGCGACCTCATTTTCTTTAATAGTACTTTTTATGTTACTTAACTCCTTACCATTTCTAAGAGTGACAGCGTTGCAATGCTCTTTAGGATTAACTTCGGTTTTACTAGGCAAAGCTCCTTGACTTCTAGAATTGATGGCATTAGCTAACTGTCCAAGTTGAAGTTCTACATTTCTATTACAAATAGCAATCTAATCTACTTTACTTTCTAATTTTTCAATTCTTTTAGAAGTAGCATTAGCCAATTTTTCAATAGCTAGTTCCCATGATGGTCTAATTTCTTGTTGATTTTGTTTTTGGTGGAACCCAGGTGGATGTTGTGAATTAACATTAACATTTTGTTGTCCTGGATTCCTCCAAGAGAAATTAGGATGGTTTCTCAAGCCTGGATTATAAGTATTAGAATAGGGATCATTTTGTAGGTGCTTATTAAAATTAGAAACATATTGAACTTGTTCCATATTAGCACATTCTGTAGGTAAATGGCCACCACCGCATATATTACATGTCACATTAGAAGAAGACACAAAATTAACATTATTCATTTTAGTGAATAAATTGACTAAGTTGTCAACTTTTGCATTTAACATGTTAATTCCTTCTACTTCATACATACCTGCAGTATTCTTTGGTTTACCCCTATTATTAGACCAATGATAATTATTAGAAGCCATTTCTTCAAGTAACCTATTAGCTACTTCGGTAGTTTTACCCATTATTGCACCTCCGTGCGCCGCATCTATAGTTATTCTAACAGATTCATTGAGACCATTATAAAAAGTTTGCACTAGCAACCAATCAGGGACACCATGATGGGGACACTTACGTTGTAAATCTTTAAACCTTTCCCATGCTTCATATAAAGACTCCCCATCAAGTTGAGCAAAACTAGTTATATTGTTTCTAAACTTTGCAGTTTTTCCCGGAGGAAAATATTTACTAAGAAAAGCTTGAGATAATGTAGCCCATGTTGTAAATGAATTAGGTGGATTAGATTTTAACCACATTTTAGCTTTATCTTTAAGTGAAAACGGAAACAAACCAAGTCGAATAACATCGTCAGTCACTCCATTTAACTTAACAGTGTCGCATTTTTCAAGGAAAGTGATTATATGTTCATTAGGGTCTTCATTATCTAGGCCACTAAATTGGTCTTGTTGAATTATTTGAATTAAAGCAGGGCGAAGCTCAAAATTATTAGCAGAAATAGTAGGCCTTACAATACTTGAAGGTGCACCACTAGCACTTGGCAGAGCAAAATCACGCAAAGGCTTTGTATTATTGTTGTTGTCGCCCATCCTTTCCGAATTGATTTCAGTTCTTCGAGAAAGAGCAACTCCAAGTCAAAGTATGGCAGGTCTTGCTGTAGCCTCTTTTGGCAGAATAATGTTGTAAAAAATAAATTGGCAGTTTAAAATTTGAAAACTTGAACTCTACTGCACAATGAAATTTAAGATAAGAATTCACTACAAGAAAATAAAATTCAGATGAAATAGAGATTGAATATTCCGAGCGAGATAACTAAACTAATAAGAATATAGACTAGGAAACAGAGACATGAACAAGAATGAAAGAAGCTATTTTAAACTAGAAACTGCACCACCTAAAAACAGAAAATCACATAAAATTGCAGATCATCACTACCAAGAAGGCAAGAAATATTGCAGCAAAATACTAACACTATGTATTACACTAAACGGAATGTAGAAGATGCAACAGAAGACAAAAGGACTAATAACTATTCAGTGGACTATAGTGTGAACAAGCACAAGAACTAACTAGAACCCACTTAGATAAGAATAAGTTTAACAAATAAAATCAAAAAGAAAATACTGCAAAAAGACACACTAACACTAACAGAATGGAGATAGAGACTCAATAAAAATTAATTTTAGAACCTTTAGTAATTCAACCAAAAGAAACAAGAATGCAACTCCAAAAGAACAATAAACACGATTATGTATAAACTACTAAATTAAAGTCTAAAGTAATATCAAACTCCCTTTGGTATGATATTGACTAATTGTCTCCCGGCAACGGCGCTAAAAACTTGGTCTGGCCCTAAAAGTACCTTAAAATACCGCAAAGTGTACGGGTCAATTAAAGTAAATATAGAATAAGCAAGATATCGTTTCCACAAGGAGGTATAATCAACTACCAAATTAAGAGACACTAATATTATTTAGACGATCCGGAAATAGTGAATGGTGGTGATAAAATCGACTACTAAAAATAAAAACTAAATTAATTCTAACTCTAAAGACGTTGGACAATGGGTATAAATCAAGTATAAGAAATAGTTCTAGGACTTAGATTTCATCAATTACCTTCTATAATGAAATTAAATTAGTTGTCGGATTAAAAGCTATTATATTGCAATGATCGAATTTCCTATGATATATTATCTCCTCTTCCAAGGTAGAAAACGTGTATTTATAAAAATCTTACGCCTACTTCCGTGGTCATAACAATTAATATAAACCCATTACGAACAAGAAATTCTAATAAAAGACCACCCCAAGTGTATAACTATTCCTAAAATTATACTACTTGACGTTTAATAATCCCACGAACTAATATTGAAATTTCACTTCCGCTAATAATCCAATATCTTAAACATATAATCAACTGGCCAAATCAATTATATGAAAACAAAACAAGATTATCAAATTGCAATTATAATAATCAAATCCAAACAACAAATTCAAATCATTGACAGAAAATAAAAGACTACATCTAGCCCTAGAACAAAGAAATTTAGCAAGACATTAAAACTAAATAAACCAAACTAATTAAAAATAAAAATCTGAAATTGAGCATAATAATAACAAAATTAAATAACATAAACTAAGATAAGAGAGAGATAAACTAAGAATCAGATGGACTTCCGTCTTCTTCCTCTAGCATCTTCTCGTCCCTCCTCTGTAGTCTTCTGTTGTGGTACTCCTCCTGTGCTCTTCTGAGTCCCCCGACTCTGTTGTACCGTGCGGCTTTTTAAATCCCCCCCCAAAATTAATGCCCTCAGACTTAGGTTTTATGTGACCTTTTGTTTCATGATGGGTTTTGGGCTTTTTTTCTTTGTTTTTTTTAATCCTCCTTTTTGTTTAATGCTTCTTGGCTGCCGTCATTGTTGTTGGTCTTTTGGACCAAGGAAAAAAAGGTTTCCCCTTTTTCTTTTCTTCTTCTTTGATGGGCTTCAATTTGATGACCCTTGTTTACTTTCTTTCTTTTGTTTCTTTTTTTCTTCTTCTAATTTTACCTACAAACAAATCAATAGAGTAATAAAATAATTGCATAGTAAAAATATACTACTATTATAAATATTAAAGTAACCAAATTAGCATGTATAAGTAGTAGTAGAATCAAGCAAGTAATTTATTGAGCTCATTTTTCATATTTTAAATCAACTTTATTACATAAGTAATTTAACTCTTAAAACGTTAAAATATAAAAAGAAAACCTATTATAAGTCTCAAAACCTACACTAAAAAAAGTAATATAAAAGCAGTAAATCATGTATAAAATGTGGACTTATCGCCTACAAGCCACAAATCAAGTTTGATCCTCATTGAATTCGAATCTTACGTTGTACAAGACGTGAATTGAGTTTTCTCCACTTGTGACTTATACATGGGCTTTATCCACATCCCTTTTGAAGTTTTGTACACCATTTCCCTTGGTAATGGCTTAGTGAACGGATCCGCTAAGTTCACATTAGACCGTACAAAATCAATGGTAACGACTCCATCATGAATCATCTCATGCACATAATTGTGCCTCACACCAATGTGTTGAGATTTGTCGTTATACACTTGGCTATAAGCTTTTAAAATAGTTGAAGCACTATCACAATGAATTGCAATAGGAGACATGGTTTATGCCATAGATCCACTTCACTCACCAAATTTCTCAGCCATTTTGCCTCTTTACAAGCCGATGCTAATGCTATTAATTCCGATGCCAAAGTTGAATCGGTAATACATGTTTGTTTCTTAGATGCCCAAGATATGGCACCTCCTCCAAGAAGAAACACCCAACCACTAGTAGACGAGTAGTCTTCCTTATTGCTTATCCAACTAGCATCCGAGTAACCTTCTAAAATCGAAGGATCTCCTTTGAATGTCAAACTAAAATGAATAGTTTTATTCAAATATATATATCTCAATACTCGCCTTAAGGCTTGCCAATGTTCTATACTAGGATTACTAGTATACCTACTTAGCTTGCCAACCGTGAATGTTATATCCTACGAGTACTAGTCATAGCATACATCAAGCATCCAATCAAACTAGCATAGTCCAATTGAGAAACTAGATTACCACTACTCTGAACCAACTTGATGTTTGGTTCCATCGGAGTAGCACATGGAGCACTATTTGCTTCATTAAACTTCTTTATCACCTTCTCAAGATAATGAGATCGTGTTAAAGAAAGTGAGCCATTCTCTCTCCTTATTCTAATACCAAGAATAACATGTGCTTCTCCCTATATTTCATGGATAAACTCGAAGAGAGAAATTCCTTAGTCTTAATGACTTGCTCCAAATCAGTCCCAAAAATAAGCATGTCATCCACATATAGACAAATCATAACTCCTTTACCATTATTATCAAATTTGCTATATACACACTTATCGATTGATTTATTTTACAACCATTAGCCAAGACAACATCATCAAACTTTTGATGCTCTTGTTTTTGTTGCCTGTTTAAGTCCATACAAAGATTTAATAAGCTTACACACCTTCTTTTCTTGTCCTTGTACAACAAAATCCTCCGGTTGTTTCATATACACTTCCTCCTCCAATTCACCATTTAGGAATGCCGTTTTGAAATCCATTTGGTGAATTACTCAATTATGAATAGCCGCTAGGGCCACTAACAACCTAATGGTGGTAATTTGTGCCACCGGAGCGTATTTATCAAAGTAATCGACACCGTAAGTTTGTTTAAAGCCGTGGACAACAAGTCTTGCCTTATACTTTTCAACGGTTCCATCGATTCTCATTTTCCTTTTGAAAATCCACTTACAACCGAGTGGTGTACAACCGGGCGGCAAATTAGCCAAGACCCATATGCATGTATTATTTCCCATTATTGAGTCCATTTCATCATTCACGGCTTCTTTTCAAAAGGCCGAATCATGAGACTTCATAGCCTCACCAAACGTTCTAGGATCCTCCTCAACACTAAAACAATAAAGTGTTTGAGAACAAAGAGACTTCCTTGACCCTTCCACTAAATAAAGTTAGAAATCTGGGCCAAAATCCTTCTCTTTCCTAGCTCTCTTACTTCTCCTAATTTCAGGAATAGGAGAAGGTTCATGATCTTCACTAGCATCAACAACATCGGTTGAAGTACTAGGGAGATCAATATCAACGGTTGAACTTGTGCTTGGTACGTCCCTTGGTCTAAGAATTAACGAAAATTGAGTTTCATCAAAGATTGCATCCCATCACAGTGTGTATTGAGACAAAACCATTATGCTCTATGACATAAAAACTTATAGGATTTACTATGCTCCGCATAACCTATGAAAATGCAATCAATTTCTTTCTCACCTAAGGCATTCTTTTAGGTTCTTTTAACCTCACAATTGCCCTACATCCCCAAACCCGAAGGTAATTGAGATCGGGCTTCCTACCAAACCAAAGCTCATATGGGGTAACCTTGTTCCTTTTATTTGGAACTCTATTCAAGATATAGCAAGCCGTTAACATGGCTTCATTCCAAAACCTGTTACTCAAACCCGAGTTAGACAACATGGAATTAACCATTTCTTTTTGGGTCCTATTTTTCCGTTCCACAATACCATTTTGTTGTAATGAATAAGGAACGGTTGTTTCATGAATGATTTCAATTGATGAAAAATAATTTAGATCATAATATTCCTCACCCTTATCTGTCCGAAATCGTTTAAGCAACAAATTAGATTGTAATACAACTTCGGTTTTATAAATCTTAAACTTACCAGTGCCTCATCTTTAGAAAACAACAAGTACACATAACAATATCGAGAAAAATCATCAATGTAGGTTGTTAAGTACTTCTTATTTCCCAAAGATGGTGTGCTATGAAAGTCACACAAATCACTATGCAATAATTCAAGCTTGTTTGATTGTCATTCAACAGTAGGAAAAGGATTTCTTGTAATTTTGTTTAACATGCATGTTTTACACTTCTCTACATTCATGTCAACTTTAGGAATTAAACCATTTTTAGACATATCATATAATCTACGATTAGCTCTTGCTCAAAATGACATTAAGAGAAGTTTAGCTTATTCTACAATGTCTCTGTTGGGTTATATGATGTTAGCTCTAGGTGTGGGTTCTTATCGAGCTGCTTTATTTCATTTGATTACACATGCTTATTCAAAAAGCATTATTTGTTTTTAGGATCCGGATCCCTTATTCATTCAATGGAAACTATTGTTGGATATTCTCCGGATAAAAGTCAAAATATGGTTCTTATGGGGGGTTAACAAAACATGTGCCAATTACAAAAACTGCTTTTTTAATAGGTACACTTTCTCTTTGTGGTATTCCGCCTCTTGCTTGTTTTTGGTCCAAAGATGAATAGTTTTAGTTGCGATTTTCACCAATCAATAGGAATAGTGAATAATCGGAATTTCTAGTTATTGAACAATAATAAAAAAAAAAGAACCTTAATAATTGCAAATTGTTTTTCAATCACGGGATTTCTCTTTTGTTTGAGGCGAATTCAAAATTGTTCGAATTGTGTAATCATCCGTTATTGCTATTGGTAAACGACCCATAGCAATTTGATTATAATTTAATTCGTGACGATAATTAACATGACATAAACGATTGTGCCATAGAGAAGAAACCTCCACCATGTAAATAGAATACACACCTTTATTATCAATAGATAGTTTAAACATATAATTACAAAAGTATCATGACCTACAAATACACCCCTTTTACTTAAAATAAACTTATCGGCTTCAAACACCATTTTGAGACCGTACTTATTAAGTAAACCTCCGAACATCAAATTCTTCCTAATAATTTGGGTATATATACAACTTCTCTTAGAGTCAACGTCTTGCCAGAAGTGAGGAGTAACTCTACTTGGCCTATTCCTTTTGCCTAGACCGTAGAGTCATTTCCCATGCACAAGACTGGCCCATCATCCAAAGCTTGATAAGATTTGAAGTAATGAAGATCTTTACAAACATGTATTGATGTCTTGGAGTCCACCCACCAAGAATCATCATCCTGCACCACATTGATTTCAAAATTCATTGCAATAATATTCATTTCTTCATTCAAAGAAACATCATGTGCAACCGATCTTGATGGGGATCAACCTTAAGTTGATCCTTATCCTTGTTCTTCTTCTCTTTTCCAAAGAGGGACAATTCCTCTTCAAGTGAGAACCACCACACCCCCCAACAAGACATAGCCGTGCCTTTTTCTTATCACTCCTAGGGTGATTTTTATTGGACTTCCATGAGCGTTTCTTAGACTTATTAGTCCCACTTGATTGCCCTCCTTCCACCATATTGATAGAAGAACCCGGACCACTTTTAGGGTCTTTAGACACATCTTCAGACCGGATACCCTCCTCAATTCGGAGATTAGCACCCAAATATACTAAGGACATAGACTCATTCTTATGTTTCAACGAATTCTGAGTGTCCTTCCAAGATGGGGGTAATTTACCAATAATGGATGCAATCGAAAACGATTCATCCATCAAAATGCCTTGTTGTCTAATTTGGTCCAACATATGTTGAACCTCATGAAATTGTTCCATAACGAACGACCATCAATCATCTTGTAAGAAATAAAATTGCTAACTAAAAATTTCTTACTTGATGCATCCTCCGCGATGTACTTGGATTCAAGAGCATCCCGTAGTTCCTTGACGCTCTCCACATTTTGATAGAGATCAAATAGTGTGTCGGACATTGCATTCAAGATATGGCCCCGGAAAATGTAGTCATCATTCTACCACTTTGTTCTCCCACGAGCCTCCTCCAGATCCGGGGTTTCTTCTTTCCCTTCTTTCGGTAGTGGTGGCATCGGGGTGCTTAGAACATAAACAACATTCAATATTGTTAACATAAAATGCATCTTCTTTTGCCAACGGCGATATCCAACCCCTTCAAACTTGTCCAATTTCGAAAAATCGTAGTCATCTCTTTCAAGGAAGAAGTCATCACGAAAAGATTAAAATTCTTGTAGATTGTTATAAATGTGTATGGATTTTGTGGGAAACCGGACGGAACTTCCAAGCACGTAAAGATACGCTTTCCTACAAGAATTTTTCCGAACCACTATGATCAACGAGTTCACGGTAACCCTTGTGAGATACGAAGAAGAAATCAATAAAGTTTGGCTGATGACAAACTCTATTCACTACAATGTGTTTGAAGGATGTGTTTCACAAGAACAAGGAGAGAAATCTAGGAATGAATTTCCTAAAGCAAGTATGTGAATGTTTCTAACCCCATTCCATATGTGACATCCTACTATAGATACCATAGGAAGATTTACAGAAGAAACAAACGAAAGCATGCATCCTTTCACACGAAGAAGCATGCAATGATTCGCGAAGAATCGTGTCAGACCAAGTTGGTGCGGGCGAACCATACGACTGTTGCGGGTGCACCAGTTCCTGCAAAACGAAATTTTAGAGGCATAGAGATTGGTGGGGGCACACCGTTCTAAGACGTGCGGGCGCACCTAGGCCCTGGATCCACTTCGTTTGTTTTCTTTCTCTTCATCACATTTCATCAAACGCCACAACATCGAAACGTAATATCATCACATAAACCCAACGGACGCATTTAACTATAAATGTTCCAAAGATTTTGGTGAGGGAACCTGATTTCTTGGTGGGAGCCATGAAATTATTTCTTTAGACGTGAAGATTCTGTACTTTTTGTCGTGGATGTCAAGGAGCATTTTACAATTTATGGTGAATAGGCAGTCTGTACTAACCAGAACCTTTGCACAATCAAATTTCGAGTAGCTAACGGAAAGAACTCTCCCGAAAATGCATCTGATTTTATGAAATTGTTCATAACTCCATGCTGTGATTGGAAATGCATAAATGTTGATCCATGTCTCTCTCCATAAAGGGGAACAATACTTATTGACATTCCTTAGTTCCATGAACTATCAGTTTAGCCAATTGACTTCCACCATTGCTTGTTTGTCTTCTAATGAGTCAAAGACAACTAGATGTAACATTCCACGCATTAGATGATTGGTTAAATAGGTGACATCCTCGGAAAGGATGTGGTCCATAATTGAGGTGGAATAGAGGTATGAGGAGGCAACCACAATAAAACTTCTTTTAAACATTTCATAGAACCCTTGATAACACTAACGATTTCTCCATCAAGCTCCTCTGCTACAACGTTATTTCGTTCCATCTTGGTATTTGCACCAAGAACCTTGGAGCTCATTATTTTGACTCTGCTTGGTTCAAGGGTGATGAAATCTGGTTGGGGGTCTTTTTCTTGGAACGGGAATCAGGTATTGTCAGGGATTTGGGTAATGGTTGTGTATTTTTCGGGTTGTTTTCGGGGGGGTATGAATTTTTGGTTTGTTGTTGGGTTCCTTTTCTGGTGTTGGATTGAGATACTTCTATGTGGACCAATGGTTTCTTATAGATCTAATTGTGGGCTGCTTATGTGGAGGTTTGTATTGATTTGATAGTTTGTCGGAGGATGAGGATGATGTATGGGGAGGATGAATTTGTCAAATTTGGTTGGTTTAACTTTTAGTCTTTTGGCAGCTATATCTTCCATGTTCTTCTCTAATTGCAGAAAAAAGGGAATGGGAGCAAATAAATTTGACAAAAGCGTACCGGTGATGGCGGCTTGGTCTGGTTTTAGGGGGGATGTTAATGTCAAGGATAGGGTCTTGTTTTTGGAAAATTTCTTCAATGTGGGGGGTATTTAATTAAGGAGAAGATGGTCAATGAAGGCGGTTTTTTGCGGGCGATGTTTTGAGGTGGGTCTCTTCCCTTTTATAATAGTCCATTTGTCTTCTTTTCTCTCTATAAACTCCTTTTCTCCCTCTTTGATTCTAGACGACATCTACTCTTGTAACATATGCATCTATATTGTTTTGGGTTCTAATTAGGCCCACTGATTAATAGGTAACAATATAAAAATTAGATTTAAATTTCATACTTTCCAATGCACAAATAAATTACCACTATATTTTGAACTATACATACATATTCTATTGGAATAATATAATAATATAAAAAAAGAAGGTGAAATACATTTAAGATTTTCACTTATATAGTGGTCAATTGGTCATATTATTTTCGCTTTTTGTTCAAGATTTTCTCTTTTTTCCCCTAAATTTCCCTAAAGTTGCAAAATGTTCGATTTTTTAGGGAGTTCAAATGGATTCTAGCATTGGAGATTATGATGCGGTGAATCCAATGTACTTATCGATGGTTCAGCATCATTGGAAGATTTGGATGACAACGTAGAAGAGGTGTTAGAAGTGCCACCAAAAAGTAATCAAAAGGGAAAAAAATTTGAAATCTAATATATAAAAGTAGTAAAATAATTTGATAAAACTTGAGTAACGGTTAACGGTTAACGGAAAATCGGGCCAGAAAACCTAGGTTAACCGCTTATGCGGTTACGGTTTGAATCGGTTACTGATTCAGATTCACAAATATGGCGAACCGATCTTAGGATTACCGTCCCGAAATTTTATTTCGGGACGGTTAACCACCCATGAACACCCCTACATTATATCATCTCTCCCTCACGGAAAGATATGAACACTTGTTGGGACACTTACTTTAAGGCGATAAAGTTGTGATATGATTATCAATTTAAACATAGTCATTTGTAATCTTTGTTAGATTTGTGTCGATGTATAATTAATATCAACTTATTATAAATTTTACATATAGATAATAGAAGATATCAATATTAAAGTTGTGCACTGGAAGGTATAAAAATCCTAGTGTTGTAAATAAATTGGGGTTGTATCCATATTTGAAGTGATATAGGAAAATTTATTTTATTTATTGAAGTACATCCACATATAAAATAGGAAATATTAATAAGAACAGTTCTAACTATAGACGTATCGCTATTAGAGGTCCCAACTATGTATTACTATTTCGCAGCGGACCGAAATTAGTTGTATATTTACGTAAATGACCCGCTACCATAAGTAATAGGTAATAGGGTTACGTGATTGAGTTCGCGGGGTCATGTGATTTAGCTTTCAGCCTTTCAATCCCCTCCTGCTTCTTGTTTGTTCTCCACTCATCATCTTCTCTCATTAAACTCCATGAAAGTTACTCAAAATCCCCTCACGCTCTGTTCTCTGTAATTAAAATCAATGGTGTTGTCTCTCCCCTTAATCTCTCATTCTCTTTTGGAGCTTACTTCTCTAAAACCATCATAAGTTTGCATACTTCGGAGTACTTTAAAATTAGCACTTTTGACTGAAGTGAGAGAAATTCTGGTGATTAATGGAGTTGATAGCCTGAAATTGAACGAAAATGGAAACTCTTCTTCTTCCCCAGTTCCCCAAAGGAATTTAAACTACCTTTCACCGAAGCAGAGCAACCTCAATGAGCATAAAACGTCGAAGGTCGAAGAGTGGAATGTAGTTCATGTCTAAATTTTGATAGTTTGCACTCATCCTTGAAATTATGCACCTCTTTTTATGTCTGCTGCCTTTTTATAACATTTTGATAGTTTGAAATTGATCATAACATATTTAATAGTAGCTACAATTGGATAGTGGACTTGTTTATGATGAACTTGGATAATGGACCTCTGGTAACAAGAAACTAGAGGAAGAGGGAAGAAGACATTGCAGGGTGATTAGGAAATTAAACCAAAAGAAAAAGGGCAAAAAAATTACAACCTCAACCAGTTATTGCTGGTCAAGTGGGACCATGCGTGTTAAATATGCAGCAAAGTTCGGCCCACTGGAAATAAATTAATAATTGGAACCTTTTATGGCAAGACATCTATTGTTGAGATTGTCCTGTCGATTATTCGTATAAAAATATTACACTTTATCCATACTACAATAAATAAGGTGTGCTAAATAAGTTCTATTTCGATGCAAAATGAGGATTATTTTTTTCTTTACTCAGGAAAGTCGTTCTCATCTAAATTTTCTGTGGTGAAAATTCCAATTTCGACTCCCTTAAAAAAAATCCAATTTCGACGAAGAATTGAATGCGCCACAACAAAAATTTGAACTGTTCTCCATTAGTTATACAACACGTGTAAGACATCTTAATTTTCTTTTTCAGTGATGCCCCACGAAAGTGGCAATGTAAAGATCCACATCTGTCGCTTTTTTCTGGATTTAGCCACATATTTTAAACTTTTAAATGTGAACAACACCGACCCTCCTGCTTTATCCATTTATTAAATACTTACTTGGACCTTTTGCCCTTGTATAATACTTTATGACATTTTTTCCTAATTAGATATTGTGCACGTGCGGGGGCACACAGGAACTACAGAAAAATATGGGGATTGTTAAACACGTCCGAAATTCTTAAAATCGCCCGATCCACAAAATATTTCCAACTTTACCCTTCCCTTTTTTCTTTTCTTTTCCACAACCACCCCTCCATTCCACAACCACCACCGAAACCACGCAAACCACCACCAAGGCCACGCACACCACCACCGAAACCACGCAAACTACCACGAGCAAGCGGGAAAAAATAAAAATAAAAATTTTTGGGCGTGGAAACGTCTGGCACAGACGTTTCCACCATGACTAAAACGTCGTGGCGAACATTTCCATGGTGAAGCGCACGTTTCCATGTAGAAACGCACGTTTCCTGGACACAACGTTTGTCACGGACGTTGTGTCCATGGGGCTAAGGCGTGCGAGCCACACGTTATCCCCATGGAATTCGTTAAAAAATTTTTACTTCGTCGGTGGTGATCGTCGGATGGGTTGGAGGTAGCGATTGGTGGTTAGTGATTTTAGGTGGTGGTGGAGAGAGAGTTGTAAAAGTAGCCAAGGGGTATAATGGTACATTTATATGGTAGTTGGGGGCGATTTTAAGTAATTTCGGAAGCCGATGAATAGAAGTTCGGAAAATTACGGCGTCCTCCATTTATGTATTCCTCCTTCCATGCCTTTTTTTTATCAAAACTATAATTTGCGATGCATTTCAAGCAGCTTCATTTTTCATTGTTAAGTTTCATTTTGAATGTCAAAACATAAACTTTACCAATTCTCATTCCATTTTTCTATTTACATTGCTGAATTATTTTTTTGTAAAAAAAATATTTGTCTAATATAATTATAAAAAATGTCATTAATATATGACATACGTATATAGCATGGATATCTAACATAGATGTAGATTCTTCCTAGGAGGTCATGTAGCAAATACCAATATACCATCTTTTTTTATTTATTTTTTTGACAAAAAAAATGTGTATGTTAAGACTCAAATCCACAACGTCTCATTTGAAATACAAATCTGCATTAACCAACTAATCTACAATCTCATATACTTTTTAAATAGTGTTTGGTAATATGGCATTCTAAGATAACTTTTTAATGGTTGAAATAATTTTCGGGAGAAGCTAAAAGTTTACCTTGTAAGATAATAGTATATTATCATTCGGAGGAGCTTTGAAGGTAGAAGTATAGTTCTTTTTTTTTTGTTCTTTTTCTAATTGAATAACCATAAAAAGTGTTTGGTGAATGGTTATTTAGGCGGTTCAATAGTCGGTTTACAACCGGAAGTTGGTGTTAGTAGCTTTTTGATTGGGCACTGGCTTTTTTAGCACTGCATTTTTATTAAGAAAAGCCAACACCAAACAATCGATTTTGGCCAATCACTTTTATAAGCAGACAAGTTTGTCCAAACAACCGACAACTCAATTGTCAAACAACATACCCCTCATAATTTTTGTGGATGACTATTCCTCGCCTTGTATTTTCTACGTATTGCCTTGTATTTGTAGTTTTCTACGTTATTTGTACACCTCATACACCTTCCTTTTATTTTGTTCTCTCTTTCTACCCTTTCCCTCACTTCCTCTCTCGGTCCTTTCTTCTTCTTCCCACTATTGAAACCAACCACCATTATACTTTCGTCGAAGTTCATACATCGCCAAATATTTCGACCACCATTTCTAGCAACCTCGGTTCATGTCTTGCCGAAAAGAACAATCGTCACATGAGTTATTCCTTCACCTTCACTTGGAGATATACTTGTGCAATATAAGTTCCATGTCTCATAAAGAAGACCAACCTTTGATTGAAGATCCCAATTACTCCCTTGAATTCTCACCTCTCTCCTTCGTGGACCTTTTCTAACCCGACCAATATGTTAGGCGTCGTGCGATGTTTAGACCAATGGTAAGGACTCTAGAATAGACGCCTTGACCTACGATCATGCGCCTAGTTCTAGACGTCTAACCATTAGTCAAGACATTAGTTACAAACATCGACCTATGAGTCTTTGCTTAAAATAAAATTGCGGTGAAGGAGAAGGCGAGGAAAGGCGATTAAGCAAAGAGGAACTAGAAGGAAGGGTTGGTTCGAGTAGGGAGGTGTTGTATCTGGCTAGGTGGTGTGAGTTTCGGACGAGGTGGCACGAGGGTGGTCTAAGGCTTGGTCAAGAAGGTAAATCCAAGAAGTGCATGGGAGTTGGGAACATGGGAGTAGCCGAGTATGAAAATATACATATACGTATTTAGGACAATAATAAGAAATTCAAGAAGGTCGTATTTAGGCTCGTGCACGTGCAGGGGTATAAAGGTAAAAACCAAGCACCAACATTTGATATTTCCAAATTTGATATTTCAAACATGGCGTCCTCCATTCTTATTCTTTTCTCCCACCACGCGTTTATTTAAACAAAAACCAAAACTTTAAACTTGCATTGCATTTCAAGCAAACAACTTCATTCTTCATACTTAAGCTCTTGATACTGAATCTCAGATCATAAACCAATTTCAATTCTCACTCCATTTTCCTGGTTCTATCACTTAATTATTCTTTCATTCTTTACTATTCACGATCTAAATCTTTGTTTTTTCCATTTATTTGTACATATATTAAGGGTTTACGCCATTTCTGTTGAATTATATTTTAGAGTTCAACAGAGCTGTGTATATACTTATTAATCTCTGATTATTACTGGGTTTCGATCAGATTATCTTTAATCTTTGAATTTGAATAGCTGGGATTATGAGTACTGGTAGCTCAATTGGGGTTTCAACGATGAAACCTTGTTGTAGAGCGCTGATTAGTTCTAGAAATCCATTTATTTTTAGGGTTTCTCGGAACAGTGTAGTGATTGATGATTCGTCGACTGAAACGATGTTATAGACCGAATCATAGACTTAGGTGGTATAGATATGATCATTGTACATCAAATGTTGTTGGTAATAAATGTAGAAATGACTTCGAACCGGAGGGTTTTTTATGATTCCGGTTCTAATTCGAGTCGTGCTAGGGTTTTTAAGCGTTGTCGTGGTAACGATAGGGTTCGGGGTGTTTCAGTGATAGTGAATTTGGCTTCGGATGTGAGGAATCATTCGACATCATCGCTGTCATCATTGGGTGGAGCTCATGTTAATGAGAAGAGCTTTGGGAGTTATTACATTCAAGGTGGGGTGAATGTGGATTTGAAGCCTTTGGTGATAGAGAGGATAGAAGATGATGCGGATTAGGAGTGGAAGAAAAGAAAAGGTGGATAGGAATAGGATAGGTGTAAATAAGAATGATACAAAGGAAGTTGAAGTTTCCCCTCATGAACGTAAGCTGTTGGAGATTGAGAAGGAGGCGTGGGAGCTTTTGAGGAGCTCGATTGTGAATTATTGTGGAAATCCAGTTGGGACAGTGGCAGCAAATGACCTGAGTGACAATCAACAGCTTAATTATGATCAAGTTTTTATCCGGGATTTTGTCCCTTCAGCACTTGCTTTCTTACTCAATGGGGAAGGAGACATTGTGAAGAACTTCCTGCTTCATACATTGCAATTGCAGGTAATCTCTTGTTAATCTACTACAGTAGAAGCTAACCTTGTCACTTCTATTTATACTTAAGCTATATGGTAGTCTGCTGCATATTCTATTCTTATATATGTCATTTATGACTGTCTATGTACTATGTAGCATTACTTTATATGTTTGGACTGGTTGAATAGTGAAAAATAGGATTTG
This sequence comes from Beta corolliflora, assembly GCA_947648045.1. NCBI lineage: Eukaryota > Viridiplantae > Streptophyta > Magnoliopsida > Caryophyllales > Amaranthaceae > Beta > Beta corolliflora. The sequence continues at coordinate 516,984 of CANSZD010003623.1, forward strand.
AATACCCCTTGATTATCTATCTCATGCCATTCACACCCAAGCAGTAGAGGAAATATAGAAGTAGAGGTTATATACTGTGATGTACGCAGCTTTTAGTATGTATCGATGTCAGTATATAACCTCTATACACTGTTGATGTTTTTTCTTGGAGGACAAGTACTCCCATACATTAATTAAAATGTCAACAAATTCATTCATTTCTTCTGATGAAATATAGAAATATAGAACATGATGTGCTCCCATGTTTAGTGACTTATCTGCTAGGAAAAATCATTTGCCTAAATGCCAAGTTCAACGAAATTAACTGGCTAAGTCTGATTGTCACAGCATAAGATAATAGTATAAATATTTGGAAATTTTTTGAATGAATTTGTTGACATTTTAATTAATGTATGGTATTTTATCAAAACTGATGTTGTTGTTGTAGTATTATTTTATTAGATAAATTCCTACTCTATACTCATTACTCCTGAGTATGTTTGGTTCTCGTTGAGAGTGTTGTTTATCTTAGTTTCCAGTAACCTAATTGGTCCTTGTTTTTTGGATGACTTGGGTGCTACTCCATCGTACATATTAATCCTCCTGCCTAGAAATAATGGTTTTATTTTCTCCAACTTCTTAAAAATAAGAACTTATTCGCTTGACCGAGATTTCTTCAAGTACTTAATTTGTGCTTACTTCACCTGGTAACAGAGAGACAAAAGGGGAAGGGGGTAGAGATTAGTAAAGAGGAAGAAGAAAGTTGAAGTAATCCTTGTACAAAGGCCTAATCAGATATCATAGGAAATTAGTACCAAGAGTGCATCAGCCACTCATATAGACAATGGAGTACGGGGTATGCAGAGAAATATCTTGGGGAAATTAGATTTGAGCTCCTAGGTCCGGCCTCGCCTTATAAGCTTATTTTTGATGGAATGCGCAGAACATGGATATTGGTTATATATAATCAGGAAATGAAGCATAGAATTCCGGCACTTTTGTGTAGTGTCTTGGCTTTAACTTTTTATCATTTTAGGAAAGGTGACCTTTTTTTCAATAATCCCAAAATTTTAAGAGTGACTACTATTGTTGGACAAATGGATTAAAGTTTTGTCTTAGTTGTAATTTAAATGTATGTGAAGTATTACTATAGCAGAATCATTTCTCAAAGCCTTGATCTAAGAATCTTTTTCCTGATCCATAGAGTTGGGGAGAAAACTGTTGATTGCTATAGTCCTGGACAAGGATTAATGCCAGCAAGTTTCAAAGTTAGACCTGTACCTCTTGATGGAAAAGAAGGAGCCTTTGAAGAAGTTCTGGACCCAGATTTTGGTGAATCAGCCATTGGACGTGTGGCCCCTGTTGATTCTGGTAAATATGATGCCTATTTCATGTCATGTAGAATGTATTAATGCACTTTAGCAGCACTTGATAGGCTATTTGATGTCCAGGATTGTGGTGGATTATTTTGTTGAGAGCATATGGAAAGATTACAGGCGATTATTCACTACAAGAAAGGGTGGATGTCCAGACTGGGATAAGACTGATTCTTAACCTGTGCTTAACTAATGGGTTTGATATGTTCCCTCCACTATTAGTCACTGATGGATCTTGCATGATTGATCGGCGCATGGGCATACATGGTCATCCTCTTGAAATTCAAGTAAGTTTTCTTGTATTATACCTCACTTCCGGCACCTCATGCTGCATCATTTGGTTCATTCATATTTGTTAGTGTGCAAATATGTAATGGCAATGTCACCTATTCCTCATGTTATCCATTGCCCAGTCTATTTTAACTTTACCCGTCTTAGCTTCCAGTGGTTCTAACCATTTTTATGTGACTTCTTGGTCATACATATATGTTCTAGTGTTGACGGCTGAATCATGTGAGCCTATAATATTTTGATCTGCTTCCAGTTGAATTTGACATTTTGTTGCTTTGTCTAATCTGAATATCACAGTGTTTCTAATCTTTAAGAAACATTTTTTTTTAAATAATCTTTAACATAAGTTCAACTAATTAATTGAAACATGTTCTTTTGGAGATCATATAAAGGTTTACTGATCACAGTAGTATTATGTTCTTTTGGAAGAGAAGGATTATCTTAAAAGGTTCTCTCCTCTCTCGTAGATCAAGTCAGAGGAGACCATGATGGTATCCTAATACATTAATGTGAAAGTAACTAAAATTTATAATTGTGGATTACTCCTATATAGTAATTAATATATATTTTTACTACCTCAGCTGCATGAGATGCAACTTAGATATGGCTTGTATTCAAAAATTATTTAGTGTTGTGATAGATACTTGTTAGAGTTCAGCGAATGAATTACATTGTTCTGATGAGACTACATGGAATAAAACAACGATGTGTTTACTTAATATATGTCTGGGTTGTGACTGCCCTTGTTCTTTGCAGGCCTTATTCTGCTCAGCTTTACGGTGCTCACGTGAGATGCTAGCTGTCAATGATGGAACCAAAAGTTTGGTGGCAACAATTAACAATCGGTTAAGTGCACTGTCTTTTCATATTAGGGAGCACTACTGGGTTGACATCAAGAAGCTCAATGAAATATACCGTTACAATACAGAGGAATATTCTACTGATGCCATCAACAAGTTTAATATCTATCCAGAACAGATACCTTCATGGTTGGGTGACTGGATCCCTGAGCATGGTGGTTATTTGATTGGTAATCTGCAACCTGCTCACATGGATTTCCAGATTTTTACACTTGGAAATCTTTGGTCTATTATTTCCTCTTTGGGGACTCCCAGGAAAATAAAAGTATACTCAACTTGATTGAAGCTAAATGGGAGGACCTTGTAACGGATATGCCTCTTAAAATTTGTTGCCCTGCTTTAGGAATCTGAGGAATGGTCGCATTATCACTGGCTGCGATCCAAAGAACACGTAAAGTCAATAAACTGCTATTTTTATAGTTGTTTTTATGTGTAAGAAAAATAGAATTCCTCAAATTTTGTAATTTAAGCCCTGATCATGCTCCTGATTTCCATGCAGCCCTTGGTCATATCATAATAGTGGATCTTGGCCAACACTCTTGTAAGCAGGTATGTGTCTTTTGATTTTGTTTTTTTTTCTCGAAGGGGGCCCGAACCTAGGTTTGGTGCGACTAACTTCATAAACCCACCCATTAATGGCATCATATAAGGAAGAAGAAGATGGTTTTCATTAATAAACTGGAAATATAGAAAATCATAAAGAATATTCAAGCCTACCAGAGGCCTGATTTTCTCCTAATGAACTCTTAAAGCTCAACAAAGCAATCATCAATTTTCACTTATGCTTATCTCTATTTCTCTCTTATTGCCTCTATATATAGAAGTCTTCCTAACAAACACCTATCCTATTCCTCAAACAAACTAATAAGATAATGCGTAAAGTACTCTCCAAATATCAGTTTTTCGCATCTTTCCTCTACAGTTCTAGTCAAGTTGATATATCCTATATCCTTCCGTTCTAGGTTTCTTTTTTCTTTGGACTCTTAAGTGATGTCCTGATCTCTTCCCTCTTTTTCCTCCTCCTTTTGCAGTGTTTTAACTCTAGTCCTAACGTATCCAAATATTACAAGTCAGCCATTCAGTAAGATAAATACCCAAAATATAGTTGCAAAATCTCCCATGAGATATCTTCTCAAAAATACTGCTCATCTAGAAAAACTAACTAAATCCAAAGATATAGTTCTTCAGCTCTAACACCTCCTAACACACTAATCTAACCAACAACCAGTGCACCTAAAATTAGAGCATCATATTAAGAAGGCTGTGGAAGTTTATTAGTGGGAACTTCTTAGGTTTCTGGTTATTTGAACCTCCAGCCAGACTTTGATAGCATTGTCATATTTCACCTGTCATATGATAGATATGAGAAACGTTTTCTAAAATGCATTGCTCTTTGCTGTCGAACTACACAAATAGGTTTAAAACAAAAGTTGTAAGGACGATGACAGCTTCTGTATTGCCTCAATGCTTCTTTCAATCCAAGCAACCTCATCAGATTATGCTGAAGAAACGTATAGAAACCAGTCCAGTCCACCAAAGTATCTTCCCAAATAACAGAACTAAAATCTAAACATGCACTTGATATGCCCACCAGTGTTGTCATTATTGCCATATAACTAGTAATGCGTGCTGTGCGTAGGAAGGAAACTTTGTAATTGATTTTAGTGCTAAATCCTAATCTTGGCCAGAGTGAGAGCCATAAATAGAATATGACTCTCTAGGAAATTTTCATTAATCACTAAGGCTTTCCATGGCATAGTTTCAGCAGGCCACAATTTTCTATTGAAGATTGTAGTAGTACTCACTAGTCACTACTCACTACACTTGACCCCTTGAAACTTTGTAAACTTTGTAATTGACTTTAGCGCTAAATCCTAATCTTGGCCAGAGTGAGAGCCATAAATAGAATATGACTTCTAGGAAATTTTCATTAATCACTAAGGCTTTCCATGGCATAGTTTCAACAGGCCACAATTTTCTATTGAAGATTGTAGTAGTACTCACTAGTCGCTACACTCTGACCCCTTGAGCCTTCTCACAAGCAGTTGAAGAATTTTTCCTCTCTACAATCATTGAAATCATGGATACTGATGCTTATTTGCTATGAGATGATTATCTAAACTGTGCCTGTTTGCAGTTCACACTGGCTAGCATGAAGATGAAAAGGCCTGAGCTTGCTGAAAAGGCTATTGCTTTGGCTGAGAAAAGGCTTTCAGTAGACAAACACAGAGTATTATGACACTAAGAAGGGACGTTTTATTGGTAAACAAACGCGGCTTTTTCAAACTTGGACTGTTGCTGGGTATCTGACATCGAAGTTGCTCTTAGAGAAACCAGATGCTGCTTCTGCCCTGATCTTTGACGAGGGACTATGAGCTTCTTGAGATATGTGTTTGTTCACTTAGCTAAGGCGGCAGAAAGAAGTGTCTCGTGGTGTCACAAGACGTCAGCATACCCCGTAGTTCTTGTTATCTCGCTGAATCTCTGTTTCTGAACATGTCATGCACTTGTTATAATTTACTACTGTATAAGTTGACATTATAAGCTGTTTGTGCTGAGGAACCGAGCATTTATTACAAATTCTTTTATATCACTCTCGCTATTAGTTCCTTCAAAAATGTCATGGCCGTTAATTAGTTTGTAAAATTACAAGGTTATTCTCTACTTCTGTTGTCTTAGTTGCACAATTTGGTTTTTGCACAAGTTTTAAGAAAAGAGGAGTAAGAAGAAAATTAGGACCATTTGCTGACCTATTTTGTAATTAATTGCGTTGAAGGATAGGTAAAATGAGAGTAGAGGTGATCATGGGCCGGGGTCATGCCTAAAAAATTTGCCCATTGGTCGGGCCCAATCCGGGTCAAAAATTTGTGCCCTTAAGCCCATTATTTTGGGCCGGGTCGATCCGGGCTTTTCGGGCCAAAATCGGGCCGGGCAAAAAATTAGACCAAAAAGTCTTTTTGGCTTGCCCAAAGCCCGTCCAAAAAAAAAAAAACCGCGGGCCAAAAACTCGCCTAAAATCGGGCCCTCTATTGGGAGTTGATCAACTCTAAAAGAGAAACATGTAAAGTAGACCCAAAAGCTTCACTCAAAAAATAGAAAGGTGGGCTAAGAAAAACAGCTTTAAAGTGGAAAATGGTACAATTAAAAAAAATTACCGTATATTATTAAAAAAAACTTTGGTTACCAATGAAAATTTCCACAAATAATCACATATATGTTAAATATATAAAATTTAATATATCAAATTTTATACTTTTATCTAATAATAATAATAGAATATGTTAATAATCAAATCATATTAACAAATCTGAAAATCAATTAAAAACACTTGACAAACATGTCATGACTGATGACTTAACATTCTTGTCTTGCGAGTTGCGACTAGTTCAAGGATTGTTCTCTGCGGCACTGCGCTAATATAAGCCCACAGGCCACATTGCAAAGTCTGACAATTGGATACGTTCGCTGGGTTGATGTAAACCAACTCATGAAGAAAACTCTCTCTAAAGAACTGGTAACGATGGACAGGAGAAATTGGCAGTTGTCCATGTTGTTTGCAGTATTATGATTACTACATATTGAAGAACATCTACTGCTACTCTTCAGTGGAGCTAGCATTACAACCCTCCACCACAACAGTGATACAGTTCTTGGCAACCACGCTTTACCATACGTGGAGCTTCCTGCGAATGTGAGGGCCTAGGAGGAAGATGATACAGTTAGCTGCAGTACTGACAAGAAGCACCAAAAACTAGGATATCATCTGTCTCTTTATCCCATATATGCTCTTGTTAATCTGCTCTTATCCACTATAATCACCAATCCTTGAATGTTTTTAATATTTGTCAAGGAGGAAGGCATAACAATTTCTTGTTGGCAACTGAATGAGGTGCACAAGTATTGGGTGATGCATTTAAAATACGAAGCCTAACAACTTATGTCTTCACAGTTCCAAGGTATAGATGGATATGTGTTTTTGATAGTCAATATATCATCTATGAAGTAAATTTACTTTTTTGTGCTTGAAATTATACATAAGTTGTTTTTATATTTTAGTTGTTGGTACGTGGCCTTGCCTTCCGCCCCCCAAGGTAGAAAAATCTAACTAGTAAATCGGTTGTCTAATTATCTTAATCATAGATTTTGGTTTTTCTCATACAATTTGATGCAATATAGCTATTGTCAAGGATCTCAACTTTCAAAACTTATATTAATATGAGACATTTTTCCCATTCAGCCAACTTTCTTAGCCATTGTCAATGACGCTTTTGACTCGATGTAATAACATATAACCACAATGCGTCTGCTTCCTGTTGAATTTTTATTAATTTGTTGCTTGTCTAATCCGAATATCACAGTGTTTCTAATCTTTAAGAACATGTTTTTTTAAATATAATCTTAATAAGTTAACTATTATTTGAAACATATTCTTTGGAGATAATATAACTTGAGTTTCTCGATCACGATAGTATTATGTTCTTTTGGAGGAGAAGGATTATCATAAAAGGGATTCTGCTCCTCTCTCGTAGATCAAGTCGAGAGGAGACCATGATGGTATCCTAATACATTAATGTGAAAGTGACTAAAATTTATAATTGTGGATTACTCCTATATAGGCTTAATTTATATGTATTTTTACTAC
>CANSZD010003624.1:0-125547 GCA_947648045.1 Beta corolliflora
AAGACTCAAACACCATTTCCATTTGAAATACAAACATACTAACCACTAATTTACAATATTTTTGATTTTATGGGGAGAAAAAATATTATAACATACATACGAGAAAAAATTTAAAGATGTGGTAACTTACGTCCAAAACCTCGCGATTATTGAGGAGGCCCGGCATTACATTCGATTATCTCTCAAAAGTTATGGCACATGTCTTGGCGATTCGTGTGGCCGTCAACATTGCGAGCAAAAGTGCACCCCTACTGCCAATAGTCTCTCGTTCATTTGCTTGCTTATACCCATCAAAAGATCGAAGCGACCATCAATTCTGGCTCGGGTGACTAAACAAACCAGCGTTCTCATAGAAGTAAAAAGTACAGCTGCTAATCTTTCTTTCCTTATTTAGGTGTTGCATACCCATGATGTCACATGTACGGTGTCTTTCCCTCCCAGAACAAATGATACAAAGTAAACAGTAAAAATGTATGTGTAAAGGCTCCAGACACGCAACTTCTGCATTTGAAATATAAATACGTAACCAACTAAACAATCTCAGTATGGGTTTGATGGGAAAAAAAAGTATTTAAAGACAAGATAGCGTACATCCAAAGAAAAGTATTTAAAAATATGATAACAACCCCACAACTATTGAATTTAGAAATTGCTAATTCTTGAACAAATAGAAAACCACACTCTATAATATAAAAATATAGTGTTTTAAGGCTAAACACATGACCTCCCATTTGAAATAATGCAAATCCATTAACTAACTAATCTACTGATATCATATTTGTCTTTGTGGAGGAAAAATTATTTATAGACAACATAATATTTGAATTTCAAAAAAAATATGTAAATGATTGACATATTTGGAGATTTATAGCTTAATATTTCATAATTTATAGCTATAAACTACATTGCTTCTAATTTAAGAACCAAATTATAACTACTCAAGGGGTGTTTAGGATCCGGACACGTTTGACCCGTTATGTTGATATGTCTACCTAGAAAGGTAATAAGTATGAATTTTCATTTTTATGGGTCATGTACCCCCGGCTCGAGAAAAGATGCAAGAATAGGGTCGGTTAATGGGCTTGCTTTTAAGTCACACGTGTATCCGGATAAACCCATCGTTATATATTTTTTTCTCTTTCTTTTTCACTAGTAAATTTAATGTCCTCTTATAAGAAACAATTGTGAAAATGTACTAGCTTATTAGCTACCCGATACCACATTGTTGTGCTTGTGACTTTCACGGGGAAAGAAAAGATGAATAATAAGAAGAATCAATATTTTATAGGAGAAGTTAGATCGGATGAACCAACATTTTAAAAAATGGATCGAATGAATCAACATGTTAATGAAAAAATTAGTTGTGATGCAATTGACACTTGACACTCATGGTAGTACCCCAAAACACTTTGTAATCAACATGGCTCGGCGGTTGACACTCATAATAATAGCTTTTTCTATAGCTCTCCCTATGATTTCTTTTTCATAAAAAAAAGATATGACACTCTTTCGGGTACACAGTTATTTAGGGTCGAGCCATGGGCTACTTTTCTAGCTATCCGCAAATGCGGAGTACCCACGTATTAACTATTAAGGTAGCGCATATTTAGGTACTCGAATAACCGGATAAGGTTATGAACACCAAGTAAACAACTAACTCCCATTAATCGGTTACATTCTTTAACGAAACAAGCAAAAAAAGAACGATATTAACCATTTTGAATAGCTAAAATGTAATGCAATATATAGATTGACCTAAGGGCATCGCCCGGGTAATAACTAGTAATTATGTAGAAAACCATAACTATTAACCTAATTATTGTCATCACTATTTACCCAAAATGAGAACTATTATATGGGAAACTATGGCTAATGTACAAAAAAACCATAAGTATTTACCAAAAAATATATTAACCAAAAACTAAAACTAATTACTTAGAAAACCATATGTAAGATCGATGCCTTGAATGCGGTGAAAGTGCGGCAAAGGAGGGCCCGAGTGCTCGCCCGGTCCAGCAGGAGCAAGTCTTGCCCAAGCCAAGGCGACCTCGCCCGCCGGGCGGCTTGGCCGGGAGACGGGCGAATGGCCAAGGCAAAAAACAATCAGAATTGCTTGCGCGCCGTCGGGCCAGTTTGACCGGGCGGCCGGGCGGATCTTGTTTTGGCGCGGGATGGCGATTCGAGTCGGGTTATATAAATAGCCTTAACCTAAATCGTTAATTCGACGATTTAGTTCATATCACATACGTAATTATGGTATTCCTCCATATCAATAAATCGAGTTCTCTTCGCCGTGGGCGTAGCCGACGCTCCGTTGGTGAACCACGTTAAATGTGTGTGCGTTTTTCTTTGTTTTGCATTCGATTATTTGTTCTTTCTCACATCCGTTATAACAATTGGTATCGAGCTTTGTGTTCGATGCGGGTGAGAAAGATGTACGGGATGAATGTGAAAATTGATAAATTCCTTTGGGTAGAAAGCAGTTTGATCTGTGGCAAATCAAGATGCGGGCTTTACTAAAGCAACAAGGGTTGTGGGCACAGTTGGCAAAGAAGTCAGCGGATTCGATCCCTGGTGAGATGGATGTTACGGAGGAGAAGGCACATTCAACGATTATGTTGTGTCTTGATGACGACATAATCCTTTGAAGTCTCGGAGGAGGAAACGCCGGGGTACGTGGTTGAAGTTAGAGAGTCTATACATGGCGAAATCTCTAACCGACAAGTTGCTCTTGAAGCAGCGTCTCTTCGGCTTTGCGTATGAAGAAAGGTACGTCTGCGAGGGACCATCTAGAAAAATTGAATACCATCTTACTAGATCTTCGTTATATTGATGTTAAAGTAGATGATGAGGATCTTTGCTTTAATTACGTTAGTATCTTTGCCTTTATCGTATGAGAATTTTGTGGAAAGATAATCTGTCACTAGAAGAAGTAAGATGCGCTCTTATGCTAGAGAGGTTCGTCATCGGGCATACGGTTCTAGTACGGAAAATCGGGCATCGGGATTAGTTGTTACGGGGGTAAGGGACGAGGAAAATCTAGTAAAAAGAAATCGAACTATAAAAATTCGAATTCTAAGGGTCCTAAAACTAATGATGTACGTAATTCTTGTAAGGAGAAAGAGCATTGGAAAAATGAATGTCCTAAGAAAAGAAGCGGCGGGGAAAAGAATGAAGCTTCGGTTGCTCGACGGCCGATGGTAACTCTAAGGAAGATCGGGTCCTAGTTGCTAATAACCGGTCACATTATAGGGATGTGCGGGTTCTTGATCTGGGACATCGTATCATATTAGTCCATGCGGGGAGTGGTTTTTGACTTATGAGCGGATAGATGGGGGCGATGTTTCTATGGCCGGCAATGCTGCTGAAGTAGTTAGAATAGGCTCCATCGGGTTGAGGACTTATGATGGTACATTACTGCACCTTGAACGAAGTTAGGCATGTTCCAACGATGACAAAGAATCGATATCTTTGAGTCTTCTCGACGATAAGGGTTTCGACTTTCAAGGTGAAGGTGGAGTTATGAGTGTACGCAAGGTTCGAAGGTGGTTACGAAAGGTATTAAAAATTGTACCTTGTATCATCTTCAAAGTTCTCTTTGTGGCGAGGTTCAGTTGCTATTGCATCATCGAGATTCCTAAGGAGGATATGACCGAGTTGTGGCGTATGAGGCTTGGACATATGGGTGAAAAGGGGATGCAAATTACGTCGAAAAGGGATCTTCTATGTGGGCACAGGGTGCGGGGATCTAGGGTTCTGCGAGCATTGTGTGTTTGGGAAGCTTCATCGCGGCAAGTTTCCAAAGGATGTTCATAGGACAAAGGGCACACTTGATTATATCCATTCGATTGTTGGGGTCCTTCCCGAGTTGAATCTATTGGAGGTCCACGGGTATTTTGTGTCGATGATCGATGATTATTCAAGAATGACTTGGGTAATTATGATGAAGCATAAAAGTGAGGCTTTCAAGAATTTCAAGCGGTGGAAGGCTTTGGTGGGAAATAGTTTGGAAGGAAGATCAGGCTACGAGCGAAAATGGTGCGGAATTTTGTTGATATGAGTTTAATGAGTTACGCAAAAATGAAGGGATTGCTCGCCATCATACGTCGGGGATACTCTACAACGAACGGGGTAGCGGATGACGCGCTCGTTGTAAACACGTCGAAGATACCTAAACTACCCGATATAGAGGCAAATAAAGGGTCGAATCCCGAGGACTAAGGGAAGCACCAGTAAGTATCGATTTATGATAAGCTAAGCAAAGTCTATGTTTTTGAAAATTTATAGATGAAAAGACGATAAGAAAAATGACTTTGGGAATGGGTATCCACCAATCGACTCGTTCCCAAACCAAGCGATCACGGTGGGAATCAACAATGGGGATCGATTGAGGGGAATTGTTCATCCATTGGTACTCCTAACCACTCTCTCGAGCTAGCTAGATTGGCCTAGTCTCTTACCGAAGACCTATTCTCATGGCTAAGGCATTCAACCAAGCATATCCATAAACATGATGAACTTAAACAAGCAAACTAAGTCCCCTAGGCTAGGTTGTCCCTATTCTCATGGTCCTTCGAGCCTAATAATCGATTTGAGGCAACCCATTAACTTCATCTCTCGATCCTTCACTATGGGTACCTAAATTATGCTCCTATGATGGCCAATCACACTAACATTCATGAAAATGCCAAATCGATTAACCAAAATTATCTCGAGTCGAAACCCGATGTTGGATTTAGAGGTTCATGAACTCGTTAATGGCTTGAGCCCTTCTCGAAGAAATAGCTACTCACAAATCATGATAAATTATAAATTAAAAGACATTAACAACTATTAACATGAACTAAAACAATAATCTAGGATGAACAAGTAAATAGAGTGAAAATGACATGAAAATAAGAAAAGCAAAGCAATAAAATATGAGAGAGAGTAAGAAATTCTCATTAAAGTTGCAAGGAGCCTCCAAATCTTCAAGTTTCCTTCTTAGATTCTTCAAATTCCAAGCTTTTAACAAGTTTCTCTCACTTCTCTTTCTAGAAATGAGATTTTCTCTCTCCTAGGGTTCTAAGAATTTCAAATCTCCCTTTATTAAAATATAATGTAAATTAACTTGCACTAAAATGAGAGGATTTTGCCTTATATAGTCCTAAAATAAACTAGGCATAATTACAAATTAACCCCCATTCAAAAAGAGGATTTAAAATGAAAGATTTCCCGGGAAAAGCCCGGCGGCCGGGCGGGTGGAGTGACCCGGGCGGGTCGGACCGTCAGAACTGAAATCAGTTTCGTCAGTTCATTTTCAAACGGCTATATCTCACTCGTTTTTCATCGGAATTGAGCTTATGACCACTCGTTGGAAAGATATTGAGCCAAGATTTCATCTCCAACTTGAATCGCTCAAGAATATTTTTGTACTGAAAGTTATGGTCATTTGAAGTTGACCCTTGTGCGTGAAACTCTTCCAAAACTTCTTATATTTGCCCCGGAACTCGGTTATGCTTCCTTGATGCTTCCTTGACCTTCCTCTTTGATATTAATATTCGGGGTTGTGCAAGTGTCCTCCAAGCATGCTCCTAAATCCTGAAACAAAATAAATCGCCCAAAGAAATTGCATACGAGAAGGAAAATTGCCAAATTAAGGAAATAGCTAACAAACTAGCCTAAACTAACTCAAAAACAACTATAATACCAACTAAAAACTATCAAAAAGTAAAGCAATAAACAAGACATCAAACTCCCCTAAGCTAGATCTTTGCTTGTCCCCAAGCAAAATAGAATAAAACACGAGGGTAAGAGAATGAAGATTATTAGAAAACGAGATCAAAAGAAAGAATAAAGGAAGAATAAGAAGAAAGAAAGAGAATCTACACTAACTCATTTTCGTAGGAATTACGATTGCATTTAGCATATGCAACAAGCTCTTTAAACCCCTAGATCGCTCTAGAGGGCGAGTGAGATCTCGCGAGGGTTTCCTAAGAGTTTTAAACCCACGACTCCTAACTTTTCATCAACTTTTTTATTCCACACTTTCAAAATTTATGCCCAAGTCGACTAGTAATGAAATGGTTCACGAAGCAAATATAAAGAGCGACTTTCAAGACAACTAATTTCTAAGTGTATTCATGGGTTATGGGTAGAGAAAGATGCTAATCAAGATTGCAATAGAACACCTAATTAGACTTTTTACTTGTCATTAGAGGAATACCTTGTTATCAGAAAGACTCGGGGCTCTTCGAGTGTTATAGAAGCTTAAATCACTAGTCCACCTTCCCTAGACACACAAGTAGGCCTTAGACTCCACTCTACTTGAAACTTAAGAAAAGTAGAACTAAGTGTGGGAGGCATCCGCAAATCGACCTCTTTTATTGAATTTCTTTTTTTTTTTTGTGCTTTTCCTTTTTATTCACTTTTTTTTCGTTTTTCACGCCTATTTTGACTATTTTTGGCTTTTTCTTTTTCCCTTATTATGGGAATTTTTCTATACAAAGATGAAGTAACTACTCACTAAAGAGAGACATAAGAACTTGTGGCTTTTTGTGCCACTTATTGCATACAAAGAGAAATAAAAACTAAGTTTCTTGTTGAGCTTTGTTTGGGGACATGATGAGTATATCTAGGGACACGGGGACCGCAAATTTGAAGCTAAAATTATCTAAGCATGAGCAAATTAGTCAATGTTCAAGACTAGGCATCCAATTGAGCATTCATTAGTTTTATTTTGGTAGATTCTAATGCAATCAAGATTAATCAACTCCTAAAACACCTTAACCCATGCTCACACTCTTCCAAAAGAAGCCGCTAAACATATATACTCAAAGTCAAAGCAAGTAATCCACATTATATTATTACCTAGCATCTTCCTTGGGCAAGGAAATCAAATTTTTATTTAAAACTAACACTTCTTTTTGTTTCTTTTTTTTTCTTGTTTTTTCAATTCATTTTTTTTTTCATTTTTGACTTTGTTACAACTAAAGAGAAGGAAATCAAAACTTGAAAGAGAAAGAAAAGAAATAAAAATAAGACAATTTTTTAGATTTTTTTTTTGTGAAAAAGGGGAAAAACAAAGAAATAAAAACTATATACACCTCCCCGTGCTAGCAAATAGCTACTCCCCCAAACTAGAATAAATCATTGTCCTCGATGCTTGAACAAGACGATCGAAGGGAGGGAGGGAGGAAGGGAGGGAGGGGAGGGAAGAAACATTCAACCAACAAACATATGTTCCACAAATCATAGAGCATTGAAGAAAGATCAAAAGGAAGGAAGCTACCGGATAGTAGGTGGGTGCAAATATCCGTAAATGACCCGATTTCTCCATTGCTAATAAAATTCTTGAAAACCATGATTTGCTTTCCACGTACTATTGAGAATGGTTGTCATTCGAACTATGTGCCTAAATCAAAATCAAAGATAGAAAAAAAAAGAGTAAAATTAAAATAAAAAAAATAAAAGCAATAAATCACGGGTTACTTCCCGAGAAAGGCTTATTTAAGGTCCTAAGCTTGACCTTTCTAGTAAATAGCAATTCAAAGATCGCAAGAGTTTGTCAAATGCACTAGCACACATTTCCATTATTATTAAGTATGCAATGACAAAATGTAAAGTGTGCATATAGTGCAATGCGACTCCATGCAAATGAGGAGAAGGATGCCTAAAAGAAGCTAACAAAAGGAAAAACAAAGAAATAAGAAAAAGAAGAATCAAAATAAGAAGAAAAATGAAATGACAAACTCTCCTCAACAAACTCTTTTTTTATGGTAATCTCACTCTCTTCCTCAAAAATAAATAAATTGGGCGGAGTTGAATGTCAAAGAGGCAAGAAACTCATCGAGAGGTGGAGTTTTTGAGAGATGAAAATGGATATGAAATGGGAGTAGAGGGAATAATGTCAATCCTTCTTGTAAATGGAATATGAGGGGAAGAGATAGAAACAAAGCTTTCACTAACCACTTCACTCACATCCGAAGACTTAAGAAGGGAGACTTCTTCCACCGATGAGTTATTATCATCAATATTTTCATTATCCATCGAAACTTCAAAATCATCACCCAACCACCGAATGAGGTATCTTACTTTCTAATTGGCGAGATCTTCACTCGAAGCTAGAATTGGTAGGAGAGGATGAGTGCTCTAAGATGGAAGGAGACAAAGTAAGGCTAAACCCACTAGAGTTAGGAACATCATATTCAAAAGAGAATGCGAAGATTCCCGAAACATCCTTACTTTCAATAACATCCTCGATAGTGGGCATTTTCTCCTCAAAAGCATACCCCTCATCATCACTACTCCAAAAACCATCATCGAGATCGAGACTACTCTTTCCCGATTGATTTTCATTTTCGACATCCCTCGAATCAACATAATCGAACTTGAGAATGTCATTTTTGCAACCCAGATTTTCCTAGCGAATTAAGCCAATTTTCAATTGTAAAAGAGATCCTCGATGGGTTTGGAGTCGATTTTAGGGAGAGGCTCATAATTAGCACTAGAATTTGCCCCATTAAGATATCGCTCAGAGTAAGCTCCAAATCGGATTTCGATGATTCGGAATGCAAGGAACCTTGAAAATCGGTTTTGGGGGAGGGATCCAATCAATCATATGAGAATCAATATTGGGGACATGTGACACATCATTGAAATTCATGCACATATTAGAGGAATCATGACAATTTGCATAAAAGTCGGAATCACAAGTGTCCCTAGCTAACCCACAAAAAAAATTCCAAGCTTCATCCAGAAGATGTCAGCTCGAAAATCACCATTAAACATATTTTCAACAACTCCTCTAGTATGCTCATTTAGTCCCCGATGAATGTCCTAAGAAAAAGAAGCGACGGGGAAAAGAATGAAGCTTTTGTTGCTCTGCGAGCCGATGGTAACTCTAAGGAAGATGCGGTCCTAGTTGCTAATAACCGAGTCACATTATAGGGATGTGTGGGTTCTTGACTGCGGGGCATCGTATCATATTAGTCCATGCGGGGAGTGGTTTTTGACTTATGAGCGAGATAGATGGGGGCGATGTTTCTATGGCCGACAATCTTTCGCAAAGTAGTTAGAATATGCTCCATCGGGTTGAGGACTTATGATGGTACATTACGCACCTTGAACGAAGTTAGGCATGTTCCATTGATGACAAATAATCTGATATCTTTGAGTCTTCTCGACAGTAAAGGTTTCAGCTTTCAAGGTGAAGGTGGAGTTATGAGTGTCTGCAAAGGTTCGAAGGTGGTTTTGAAAGGTATTAAAAATTGTACCTTGTATCTTCTTTAAAGTTTTTCTTGTGACGGGTTCATTTGCTATTGCATCATCCGAGATTCACAAGGAGGATATGACCGAGTTGTGGCGTATGAGGCTTGGACATATGGGTGAAAAAGGGATGCAAATTACGTCGAAAAGGGATCTTCTATGTGGGCACAAGGTGCGGGATCTAGAGTTCACGCGAGCATTGTGTGTTTGGGAAGCTTCATCGCGGCGAGTTTCCAAAGAGGCTGTTCATAGGACAAAGGACACACTTGATTATATCCATTCTGATTGTTGGGGTCCTTCCCGAGTTGAATCTATTGGAGGTCACAGGTATTTTGTGTCGATGATCGATGATTATTCAAGAATGACTTGGGTAATTATGATGAAGCATAAAAGTGAGGCTTTCGAGAATTTCAAGCGGTGGAAGGCTTTGGTGGGAAATCGTTTGGAAGGAAGATCAGGCTACGGGCGATAATGGTACGGAATTTTGTTGATATGAGTTTAATGAGTTACGCAAAAATGAAGGGATTGCTCGCCATCATGCGTCGGGGATACTCTACAGCGAACGGGGTAGCGAGATGACGCGCTCGTTGTAAACACGTCGAAGATACCTAAACTACCCGATATAGAGGCAAGTAAAGGGTCGAATCCACGAGGACTAAGGGAAGCACCAATAAGTATCGATTTATGATAAGCTAAGCAAAGTCTATGTTTTTGAAGATTTATAGATGAAAAGACGATAAGAAAAATGACTTTGGGAATGGGTATCCACCGATCGACTTATTCCAAACCAAGCAATCACAATGGGAATCAACAATGGGGATCGTTGAGGGGAATTGTTCATCCATTGGTACTCTAACCACTCTCTCGAGCTAGCTAGATTGGCCTAGTCTCTTCCGAAGACCTATTCTCATGGCTAAGGCATTAACCAAGCATATCCATAAACATGATGAACTTAAACAAGCAAACTAAGTCCCCTAGGCTAGGTTGTCCCCTATTCTCATGGTCCTTCAAGCCTAATAATCGATTTGAGGCAACCCATTAACTTCATCTCTCGATCCTTCACTAAGGGTACCTAAATTATGCTCCTATGATGGCCGATCACACTAACATTCATGAAAATGCCAAATTAATTAACCAAAATTATCTCGAGTCAAAACCCGATGTTGGTTTAGAGGTTCATGAACTCATTAATGGCTTCAAACCCTTCTCGAAGAAATAGCTACTCCAAATCATGATAAATTATAAACTAAAAGACATTAACACCTATTAACATGAACTAAAACAATAATCTAGGATGAGCAAGTAAATAGAGTGAAAATGACATGAAAATAAGAAAACAAAGCAATAAAATATGAGAGAGAGTAAGAAATTCTCATTAAAGTTGCAAGGAGCCTCCAAATCTTCAAGTTTCCTTCTTAGATTCTTCAAATTCCAAGCTTTCGACAAGTTTCTCTCGCTTCTCCCTAGAAATGAGAATTTCTCTCTCCTAGGGTTCTAAGAATTTCAAATCTCCCTTTATTAAAATATAATGTAAATTAGCTTGCACTAAAATGAGAGGAGTTTGCCTTATATAGTCCTAAAATAAACTAGGCATAATTACAAATTACCCCCGTTCAAAAGAGGATTTAAAATGAAAGATTTCGGAAAAGCCCGGCGGCTCGGGCGGGTGGAGTGACCGGGCGGGTCGGGCCGTCGGGCGAAATCGGTTTCGTTAGTTCATTTTCAAATGGCCATATCTCACTCGTTTTTCATTGGAATTGAGCTTATGACCACTCGTTGGAAAGATATTGAGCCGAGCTTTCATCTCCAACTTGAATCGCTCAAGAATATTTTGTGTCTTGAAAGTTATGGTCATTTGAATTTGACCCTTGTGCGCGAAACTCTTCCAAAACTTCTTATATTTGCCTCCGGAACTCGGTTATGCTTCCTTGACCTTCCTCTTTGATATTAATATTCGTGGTTGTGCAAGTGTTCTCCAAGCATGCTCCTAAATCCTGAAACAAAATAAATCGCCCAAAGAAATTGCATCGAAGGAAAATTGCCCAAATTAAGGAAATAGCTAACAAACTAGCCTAAACTAACTCAAAAACAACTATAATACCAACTAAAAACTATCGAAAAGTAAAGCAATAAACAAGACATCAGCGAACGCATGAATCGAGCAACTGCTTTGGAGAGAGCGAGGTGCGTGCTCTCCTAATCTTTGGTTTAGTTAGAAGATTTTTGGGCGGAAGGCGTAAGTACGGCTTGCTATCTAATCAGCCGTGGACCTCGCACGGTATTGATTGTAAAACACCTTATGAGGTGTGGTGCGGTAAGCCTCTGATTACTCTTTGTTGAGAGTTTTTGGTTCTACTATTTACTATCATGTAAGTGAGGGTAAATTACAACCCCGAGCTAAGAAGGGTGTATTTGTGGGTTTTGGGGATGGGGTGAAAGGTTATAGAATTTGGTCCTCGTACGAGGGTAGGGTTATGCGAGTAGAAATGTTGTCTTTGATGAAAATTCTATGCTTAATCCTCTTGTGAAGTCCATTGTTGGACCGAGATATTGTTAGTGTTGAGATGCGGGTGGAGGCGGCAAGTCACTCCAATGGAGTGATGAAACACATGAAGAGAATCAACACACTAATTACGAAGCACCCACGATCTTCAATGCCAAGTGAAGAGGCGCCTAGCCTTGCTCGGGAGGCGTCCTATGAGGACGAATTTTGGGAAACCCCCGAATAGATATGGTTTTGATGATATGGTGGCTTATGCCTTTGCGGGTTCTTTGAGGAGGTGGATGTCTATGAGCCATCTATCTACGGGGAGGCGATTACATGTACGGAGTCTAACCATTGGCTTCTTGCAATGGGAGACGAAATGGAGTCACTTCCGAGAACGAGACTTGGGAACTTGTGCCTAAGCCTCCGGGGAGAAAAATTGTTACTTGTAAATGAGTTTTCAAGAAAAAGGAGGGGATGACATCTGCGAGGGGGTCGAGTATAAGGCTCGGCGGGTTGCGAGAGGGTTCACACAAAGGGAGGGAGTAGACTTCTGATGAGATTTTTTCACTGTAGTCGGACATACTTCCATCGGGGTGCTACTAGCAATAGTTGCACATCGGGATTTTGAGCTTGAGCGGGTAGATGTTAAAATAACTTTTCTACATGGAGAGTTGGAGGAGGAGATATACATGGCTCGCCGGATGGTTTTTCGGAGCTCGGGGAAAGAAAATTCTATTTGCAAGTTGAAGAAGTCCTTATATGGACTAAAGCGGTCTCAGAGGCGAGTGGTACAGAGGTTTGGTAACTATATGATGGAGCTAGGCTACAATAGGAGTTCATATGATTGTTGTGTGTATCCGCGACAAGGCGACGAATGGATCTTTCATCTACTTAGTGTTGTATGTAGATGATATGTTGATAGGTTTGCTAGGAGCAAGTCGGATGTTCGGAAGTTGAAGGAGCTTCTCGGTCTTGAATTTGAAATGAAGGATTTGGGTGCGGCTCGGAAAATTTTAGGTATGGAGATTTATAGGGAGAGAGCTCGGGAAGAAGCTTTTCTTGTCACATAAAAGCTACATTGAGAAGATTTTGTCAAGGTTTGGCATGTCGGCAGTGAAGCCTACTCAAGTGCTTCCAATAGTCATTTGTCAGTTGCTTTTGCACCTAAGTCTGCGAGGAGAAGGAGTACATGAGTCGGGCTCCTTATACTAGTGTAGTAGGGAGCTTGATGTATGCCATGGTTTGCCTAGGCCGGATCTTGCACATGCGATCGGTGTTGTTAGTAGGTTCATGGGTGATCTGGTAAGGAGCATTGGCGGGCGATCGAGAGGATCTTTCGGTATCTTAGAGGTACGTCGAGATATTGGTCTTATTTATGAAGGTGATGTGACATGTTTAATTCTTGGATACTACGATTACGATTATCTTTGGGGATGTAGATGGTAGGAGATCTATGGCTGGTTATGTGTTCACTCTTGGTGGTTCGTTGTGAGTTGGAAAGCTATTTTGCGGCCTACGGTGACTTTGTCTACCGATGACGAGTATATCGCCTTAAAAAAGCGATTAAGGAGGGAATGCGGTTAAAGGGGCTATTCGGTGATTTGGGTCTACATCATGATCGGGCGATAGTGTATTGTGACGGCTTGAGTGCGATATGCTTGGCCAAGGATCAAGTTCATCATGAGAGGACTAAAAACATAGATGTCGGGTATCATTTTATGAGAAGTGAGACAAGGGTTAAGGTGAAGAAGGTAGGTACAGGCGATAATCCTGGCGATATGCTCCCGGGCCGGTTCCGTGAGCAAGTTTCAACATTGTTTGGACTTGCTCAATGTTCGTGGTTGTTAGTTGCCCTTTTGGGGCAAATACGGGGCCTTTCGGGGCTAATCGGTATCCTTAAGGGACAAATGCGGGTCTTGTTATCTTTCGAGGCAAATGCGGTTGCGGGGAGGATCCGGGCATTGCGTTGATGCATACGTTATACGGGTTTTACGGTTCGTTGTGAGAGGATTCAACTCGAGGTGGAGATTTATAAGATCTATGCCTTGAATGCGGTGAAAGTGCGGCAAAAAGGGAGGGCCAGAGTGCTTGCCGGTCCAGCGGGCAAGTCTCGCCGAGCCGTCGAGCTCGCCGCCCGGGCGGTTTGGCCGGGAGGCGGGGGAGTGGCCAGGGCAAAAAGCCGTCGAGAATTACTTGCGCTCCCAGCAGGGCGGTTTGGCCGGGCGGCCGGGCGGATCTTGTTTTGACGCGGGATGGCGATTAGAGTCGGGTTATATAAATAGCCTTAACCTAAATCGTTAATTCGACGATTTAGTTCATAATCACATACGTAATTATGGTATTCCTCCACATCAATAAATAAGTTCTCTCTCTGCAGGTGGACGTAGCCGAAGCTCCGTTGGTGAGCCGCGTTAAATCTGTGTGCGTTTTTCTTTGTTTTGCGTTCGATTATTTGTTTTTCCGCGTCCGTTATAACGCCGTAACTACTAAATAATAAAAAAACATAACTACTAACCTAAAATCATAACTAATTATCCAAATACCATACTAACTAGCAAATCATATATATTACTAATGGATAATTTCATTCCATAGACACTAACTTGGTACGGATTTACTCACTCCTGCCTAATCTTAATTCTTACATGATAAGAAAATTATCTGCCATGAGAAGTCATATATCAACATTTGCATAATTACACATGAATTGATAGCTACAATGTGAAGAATAAAGGCAAAATTGATGTAAAAAAAGAACAATCAATATATCATGAAGAAACACAAGGGAATAATCAGTAAGATGACAGCACAATGGCATAAAAACAAGCTAAATCTGTACTAAAAAGCTCAGCAATTTCAAAGAACCTGAATAGTAACAAATAAACTAGGCAGATCCCCGCCTAAAAAAGTTATCCAGCCCTCTAAATTTTCTATTAAGAGTACTAAACATCATAAAAAGACATTAGTTTAACCTTAAAAGTCAGAGACTTTTGTCAATAACAAAAAAGTCAAGAGACTTTCCATACAAAAACACTCAGGCGAATCGTGCAAACTTTCTCTCATATATGGCTTGGATGGGTTGATAGTGAATGTAGCTTTCCTTTGTTTGGAATTGCAGCTAACTTATGTTAGATACCTAAACTTAGAGCATTTTACTTGTTTTCAGCTTTATGGCTTTCCCTCAAAAAATTGGAGCTCACCATGAATCGGAGAAGAACAGTTAATTTGGGTTAAGCTTCGAGTAATACTTCCTCTGTTCTGATTTACTTACAAAATGGGAGGAGACACAATAATTTAGGTGAGGAGTGTGAAAGAGCCGCAAAATGGAGGCCCGTGTGATGAGAAGAGAGATAGAGAGAAAGAATATAAAAAACAGACAATGTTGGAACTAAATTGAAACATCTAAAAATAGAAATTCCAGTAAAAGTGAATGGAGGAAGAAGTAGCATCCACGAGAGAAGAACAAACATGTGAATTAAGAGTTGAAACGTAGAAAGAGAGCTTAGGTTTGGGGGAGAGAGAGAGATAGGCAGTGTCCAACACAGTAGAGGAACAAGAGAAGCAGGGGCAGTGGCTTGCCTATCAGTGGAGTCCTAATTAACATCTAACCATTAGACATTGGTAAACATCTAACAGTAATAAAAACTATTTGATGTTGTACTTTTAGGAGGTTAAATGATATTATATTGTGAATGCCAAGTGGCAGAGCAAATTTTAGAGGGTAAGGGAATAGGAAAAGGGAATTATGGGAAAGAGACATTGAAAGAACATGAGCAAGAGAAATTGAAAAGCCCCCAAAAATTAAAAACCTGAAGTTCGTTGTTTAGGGTTCGTAGGTGAAGAATCAAATTCATCTGGTGTGTGGCTCAGCCCTGAGGGTGGTTCAATAAAGCAATTAATGGATGAAAGCTGAAATGATAATTATGTTGAGGAAGTTAATAGAGGCGAGGAGTTCGTTGGAGGAGGAGAAAATATGGGTCAGAAATCAGGCGACGAGGTAAGATTGTAGTTGAATTCCGAAGAATAATTTGTATAGATGTCTTATATATCATTTAAAGCTACCTATGTTTGCTGTGTATTGGCCATAAATGCTGCAATAATACAGTATTAAATTGGTTAGAGTGTTAGCGCCATTAATGCGTGAGAATCTGTGTATTGTAAAATTAATGGCTGCAATTGGTAGGTTTGGAGAATAATTGATTAGGGATAATGTTATATATTTATATTAAATATAAAAAATTATTTGTTGTGTGAATTAAATTGTTTGGAGTAATGGAGTTTTGGAATGTGGAAGTCAGTCAGTGTAAAATGTAAATTTGTGTGAATATTGAACATTTGCAGTAGTTAGTTATAGTTGTTAGGTATGGGATGCATAATATTTAATGTCGAAGCAGTGAGTTGTTTTGGATGGGAAATAATAACTGTAAACTTGAATTGGCAGGTTGTTGAAGATGAAGAAGGGGAATCCAGTTTATATGTTATTGATGCAGTAGCGGGGAGATCATGTTCAGATGTAGTTCGTGTTCCAGTTCCTACAGTAGGCATGGTATTTTCTACATGGGAGGATGCGGATAGCTTTTATCGGGACTATGGTAGGCAAGAAGGATTTGGAGTTGTGAGGTATGCGGGTGCGTATAGAAAAGGTAAGGAGAGGAGGAACTAAACTTGGAGATGTGAATGTGTGGTATCAGATGTTTGGTATGTCTTAATTAACGGTCTAATTCACGAAAGTCTCCGTTGGATTTATGAGTTTTAGAAAGCTTTGAAGTCGCCCTTTATTAATATCCGAATAGGGACAAATTTATTTAATAAATCGTTTTAAAATCGATTTCAAGAAATATTATTTAAAACGATGATGACTTCATATGGATAAGGCTTTTTTTTGAAAATTGGTCTTTCATCCGTGAGATAGGGTTCGGGGTTTAGGTTAAGAGGTGCGAGCGTCCGGGCTCGTCTCTATTCAGTTCTAAAGAACGGGCTCTTACTAAATGCGTTATTTTCCATTTTAAAGTCATCATGGCTATTCAAAAGAAAGAAAATCACATAGTTTGCACATATACGCATCAATCATTTTTATTTAGGACCAATATATCATTTGTACGTGGTAGGTTTGAGCGAAGTTGCGCTACGTACTTATCATTGCGGGATTGGAATTCGCTCATGGATCAAAACCGTCGTAGTTCGAGCTTATGTCTCACCCTAAATGACCAATTCCTTGGGGGAAGAAGAGGAGGGAATAGATTATGAATAACTCACCTTTAGAATTAAACAAATCTATCTGAAATGAGGTAATCACTCCAATTAGTGATTGAAATGGGATTGAGATAATCACTTTAATTAGTGATAAAATATAAAGGATTAAGATAATCACCTTAATCAGTGATTAAAAATGGAGGTTAAGATAATCACCCTAATTAGTGATTAAACTTAAAAGGAAAGATAATCACCTTGATTAGTGACTAACAATGAAGGTTAGGAAGTAATCACCCTAATTGATGATTATTCAAGGTTTAGGATAATCACTCCAATTAGTGATTAAATGAGAAAAATAATCGTCCTAATTAACGATTATTAAGGTTAAGATAATCACTCTAATTAGTGATTAAATAAGACGAATAACCATCCTAATTAACGATTATTAAGGTTCAAGATAATCACTCTAATTAGCGATTAAATGAAAAGTTTAAATTAACCGCTCTAATTAGCGATTAATCGAGGATTGAAATAACCACCTTAATTAGTGATTACGTTTATGATTTTCAAGAGGTCTTAGAAGTTTGCTTCCTAATTTGAAGGCTTTTGAGAAATAATCTTAATTGAAGATTATTAAGTCATTTAGAGAGAAATGATCAATTTGAGATCAAATTTGGAGATTGTGTTTGGCTAGTTGGAATTTGGTCATTTAAAGTGAGACACATGAAATTTGGAGATCATAATTACCAATCTAATTATGTCAAATTATATGATTAATCCATTTGAATATGGAGAACACATTTTTAAAATGTAAGATGGATCATCATACAATTTAACTTAGTTAGATTTGCAATTTTTCCTCTTAATTGAGATTGGGTCATTTGATTCATGTACTATGACATATTGGGCCAACATGCAACATTTGTAACATTGGTTGCTCATTTTATTTAAAAAGAATTGTGAAATTATTTATGGACATTATGCATAAACATATCTTTTTTTTTTATTAATTGAGTGATGCAACAATTATTTACAAAGAAACCATTATTACAACAATATGTATAAAATCTATGATCTATACAAATCTTCAATCTTGGTCTTCACCATGATGCTCCTTGATCTTCACCTCCTTGAATGAGCTTTGGAATTCATGTTTATTTGTGAAAGTTAAAGATTAATTAACTTCTTTGATTTTGATTTTTAAGACAATTTTTATTGATTATTATTTACATGATAAAATGAGTCATTTTAAGAGAAACTTAAAATTTTCATGATTTTTAATTAACAATTTCGTGTGAAAAGAAAATATTTTTTTTATGAAAGTTGAGTTAATCACTTTATTTCATTTTCTAGATTGCACTTTTGTTCTTGCTTTGAATTACAAAAGCGTAACTTTTTGTATAAAGCGTTAAATTGAGAATTTGATATATCTATGGACAAATCGGTGAGTCTTTTATATTGTGTCAAAATTTCACAAGTTTTTAGTGACAACTTGAATTATGGTGAATTTTATACTCAAATTGGTCAAAATAGGACCTGTATTGAAATTATTCTTTCAGATCCAACTTATTGAACTTATTTTGAAGTGAATTTTGGTATGAATATTCTAGACACTTTGAAAAACTAGAATATCAGTTTCCTGGAATTTAGTGATTTACATGAATGGTTTTGTAAAAATGATGTAAAATTGTATAAAATTCATATGAACATGATTTTTATATTTTTGAAAAGCTACTGATGTTTTCTTCAAACTTGATGTTTTTAGTTTTTATCTAAATGATTTTATTTTAAACTTTATTGTGAGAACAAGCTTTGGTGGTGCTTGGACAATATCGGTTTTGCTCAACAAAGTTGTATGCTTTTTGATTATTTACACGAAATTCTTTTTTTATAAATTCCAAAGCTCGGTTTACGAAAACATATTGAACTTAATTGGAAAAATATTAAATCCTACAAACTATTCGATAATACGAGACGAAAAATGAAATGTAGTACGAACTGATTATAATTACAGCATCACATTTTTTTTTATGGAGTTGTTGATGCACAACTTGTCTTGAATTTTTTTATGAAAATATTTTTGGTGATGAATAACAACTTGATTAAGGAAAATCACATAATCACATTGTTTCCTAAGAGTCACCCCATTAGAGGTGACTATTCTAGGTGGGGTGATTTAAGGTTGGGAACCTATTAGGACTTCCACATACCCAAATCACTCCAAAGATTAAAAAAATGATAAGAAGAAAACAAGGAAGAAGTTAGTAGATGATTAAGAAGATATCAAAAATAAACAAGAGTTTCTACTTTACCTTGCTAGCTCAATGATGCACTTCCTTTTTTGCAAATTTTTCTACCTTTTTTTTGTGATTTTCTTAATTTCTAAGTGAGTTTCTAAATCCACTTAATTACTAACTTAAACTCTTTTTTGTGTTTTTTTATTATTTTCATGAACTTCTTTACTTACTAATTATCTTACAAACTTTTACTTTCTTTTATTAAGTGTGATTTCTTTAGAGGAATGAAGTAGAGAAGATGAGAGAAGTAGTGAAATTAAGTTGAACTCTTTTCAACTTCTTTACTTACTAATTAAGACTTTTGCTTAGATGGAAAGATTAAGGAGGATAAGAGTAGTAGAGAAGATGAGAGTGAAGTTGATTTGTGTTTTTCTCAACTTGGTTTTGAAGTGGAAAAAAGGAAGGTATTTATAGAGAAATGAAGGAGGTGAACTAGGGTTTTAAAGAGGTAGAAAATGAGATTTTTCACCCAAAAAATCTGATTTTCTTCATCCTTAATCACCCTAATGACATCACTCTAATGACCTCACCCTAATGACATCATCAAATCTCTTTGGAAACACAAATATTCTTATTCCTTTTTGGATTTTCTCATAAATGAAGCAAGATCGGGATTTCCGGGAAAATATTCTTCCCTAAACATCCTAATACGTAAAAAAATGCATCGAAAAACGTGCAAAACAAACCGATTAGGATCTTTGCGCCTAGCTCAACGTCCCGCACTAGACACATCACCGTGCGCTAGGCGCACGGGCATGCGTCTAGCGCGGGGAGCTGTTGTCCGTTGGGCGCATGATCGTGCGTCTAGCGCATGGTCA
Organism: Beta corolliflora; assembly: GCA_947648045.1. NCBI lineage: Eukaryota > Viridiplantae > Streptophyta > Magnoliopsida > Caryophyllales > Amaranthaceae > Beta > Beta corolliflora. The sequence continues at coordinate 20,043 of CANSZD010003624.1, forward strand.
TGTGCCTGATGCACAGTTCGAATCTTCCGAAAAAAAATTAGATCCTTGGCTCTTACACTTTGGATTTGATTCTTATTCTTATTCTTTTTCATGATTTTTATTCTCTAACTAATGGATAAATGATGTGTTTAGTGGATAAAAAATATATTCTTATTCTTTATCCAATGAACAATGACTTGACCATCAAGAAAACCGATTAATCCGGTTTTGGGATACGACTAAAATCCCGACGCCTAATCGTGACTCGTTTTTCGTTTTTCCGAAAGACTAACTTAAGATAATTAACGAAAATTCGTCAAATTAGTGAAAACGATCATGATTATACTACGAATCATTTTATTAACACGGTGATTGTAGCTATTGACTACGACTCACGGAAAATTACGTTTCTAAGCCGAGGCCGCACGACTAATACGGCAAAAAAGGGAAAACCATACAACGGAATGAAACTCGCGCTCCGGGGGCGAAACACGCATTAGACGGGGCCCGTGCTCCACAATGCATGATGGTTTTCATTATTTTTATTTCTTTTCAAAATCTTTATTTACCAGAAAAGGGGTGCAAAATATGGTGTCTACAGAATGCAATGGGTATCCTGATCTTAACCGCACTACGAATGGGAAGAGGGTAGCGGTAGGATGAAATGGTGTAGAGGTTTCTTCCCCGAAGTCTAAGAAATGTGGTTGTCAGGTAATAATGTATGCCATTGTTAATGGAGATGGTGAGTGGGAAGTAAAGAAAGTTGTGGTGGAGCACAATAACCATAACCCAACGCCAAGTAGGTCTAGGTACATAAGCATGTATCGTAAAGAACATGTTAATTGTGCGGTACATAGACGGTTGTTCAATGAGCATGCAGTTGGGGTGTCCATATCGAAGATTCATAGTAGTCTCGCGCGTGACAGAAATGGGGTGGAGAATATGGCAATCACAGAAAGAGATCTTAGAAATATCATAGCGAAGGAAAGGAAATTGAAGCTAGGGGCTGGTGACGCTAATACTATGATGGCATATTTCAAAAGAATGATTAGTGACAACCAAATTTTTTTCCACATGCATAGGCTTGATGAGGAAGGGGATATGAAAGATGTGCTACGGGTAGGTGCTAGGAGTAGGGTGGCGTATGAGGAGTTCGAAGATGTTGTGTGCTTCGATTCTACGTATTTGACGAATGAGTATTTGTTGCCTTTTGCTAATTTTGTGGGCAGACCGTACTTTTAGGTTGTGCTCTTGTTTCACATGAGGATGCGGAGACATACCAGTGGGTTTTTAGCACGTGGTTGTCTTGTATGCAACGCAAGCATCCTATTGGGTTTCTTACCGACCAAGACACTGCAATTCGAAAAGCCCTTGCAATAGTTATGCCTGATACGTATCATAGGTGGTGTCTTTGGCATACAACTCAAAAATTTGCAGCGAAACTTGGGTCGTATTCGTGTTATAAGGAAATTAAGGATTGTTTTCTCAATGTCATATACGAGAGTCTGACAGAGTTTGAGTTTGAATGCAATTGGGTTTCAACAATTGAAGCGTACGAACTTGGTGACAATGATTGGTTAGAAGGTATGAAATTTAAAATTATTGTTTGGGTATGTTGGTAAATTAATTGTTGCAAATGTATTTGTTTAGGGTTGGTAGATAAGAGGTTATAATGTGTTTGTGTTATAAGAGAAGGTGAATAATTGATCACAGAACACATGGAATATTGAAGTAACTGTTGCAAACGTTTAGACCTTAATGTATATGCATGTTATAGTAGGAATTGATCAGTGCATGAACTTAATTATATCATAATTCACCTGTAAACCACAGAGAGGGACTACTTGTTGCACGGAGTTAATGACCTCATAAGGTAACTGAGGTGTTTTGAAGTGGTCAGTTAGGTGTTGTCATATGTTGTTATGCTGTTGTACATGGGTTGGTGTCCTTATATGGTGTACAATTATGATGCATGGTTAGCTGTATTTGGGTGTAACGACATAATTGACTTTAAGTAACACATTTTGGTAACACTTTTTTAAAGTGCAATTTCTTGATTATACATGTAACACTTTATTTTTTGTAACACCTATTTGTTACGTAAAATGTAACACTTTTAAGTAACACTTTATATATGGTAACATCTCTAAGTAACACTAATACTAATAGGTAACATTAATATATTTGAAATAGGTAACACTAATAAAATAGGTAACACTAATATATGTTAAATAGGTAATACATTAGATTTTTTTTACTGAAATTAAGATGTTTTAACTAGAGACAAGTTATAATTGGAGTAGATAACTGGATATTGACTTATTGTGCTAATTCCCAAAATTAAAATAATAGGCGCTATTTTTGCAGCCATTGAAGAATCCAACACACTATCCCTAAACGCAAAAAAAAACCCAAATCAGAAGATACCAGTCAATTTTCTCAAATTCCTAAATCATTCCTTGTACGACGGAGAGCAATTACCAACAACTTCATAATTGATTAGATCCAGCCGCAGTGTCGAACGGTATTTTTCTACTCGAACTTTTTTTTCCATCCGGTTTCCATCATCATCTGTATTTTGTTGTTTGAATTTGAGAGCAGCGATTCATGTTACATTGGCATGTTTGTTCCTTGAATTCACTCTTTTCATAATCTAGTTAGAAATTTCAATTTTCATCATTAGTGAGTTGTGAAAACCCTAATTTAGTTTTACCAATTTCATGATTTTAGGGTCAATTGTGTCGAATAATTGGTTAAATGAGAAATCTTAATTGTTTGTTTATTGGATTTTTCTCCCTAAGTTCTAATATTTAATAATGGTAGATATACATATGATTCGCTTAATCTTTAATTCCCTCCTCTCATGTTTCTCTTGATTATCTACTTTAATCAATGTCTAATTCTTTTATATTTCAGCAATGGTTGTTTTACATTTGTTGAAATTTTTTGTAGGCACTAGCTTTGATACTATATTGGGAATTTAGCTCTTCGGCGACTGAAAATTTCGTTGATTTATCACTGAACTTCTCTTAGCCAAAAATCTCGAAGGTATATAAGAATCTAAGTGATAATTCTCTCCTGGTTGTTTTTCAATGTCTAATTCTGAGGCATAATATGTAGATCAATATACTGCCTCCAATATGATGAAGAGGATAAGGTGATATTTTTCGGTTTTCATTCGTGTGCTATTGTGCTCACATAATGCACTTCTTTTTGCATTAGCCTTAATTTTAGGAATTCTATTGTGGCGCTGGAGCAGATGTCTCATATTCAATATTGTGCTTTGGTTGTTTGTATTTGTTTTCTTGTTCTGTTAGATTCTTGTTGAGTTGTAAGAAATAAATAAATAATAGCATATGGTTTCTCTCTTTGTAATATCTTGATTCTTTGGCTATTGTGACTTGTGAGTCACATTAAGCCTGAAGGAGTTTGTCTTATGACAGAATTAGATTGCATTTTCTTCAAAACCATGGACATAAATCACATAATAAGTTAGTTATGCTAACAAAGTACAGAGTAAGCTAAGGGAAACATACCATAAGTTGAAATGGCAGCGTAACTGAAATATTGATAATAGGTTGCATCTGTAAACCAAATAATAACTTTCTCTCAATGTATGTGTCATGTTTTGTGAGTGGTAATAGTAATACTGAAATCACCTATTTGCTGCATTGTTGGTTGCTAAATTCACTTGGCACGAGCTCCTTTGGAAGCTCTTTTATACCTTGAAGTTCCTGTAATTGTTTTGGTAGGATAAGTAGTCCTGCAAATATCTATATTGTTCCTGTATTTCACTATTTTGTGGATGTGGCTGGAGAGCAGTGCCTTAATCTTTTGATCTGGGTGTCGCTCATCTGTTTCCTTTGTGGGATAGAGTTGTAACACCCGACAATTCTCTATTTTCCAAAATAACTTTTTAATCTTCATCCGTTTCGTTTTAAATGCAACTAATGAATATTTTATATCTCATCAAATAATATCCCTTTGTTGCATTTAAAACGAAACGGAGGAAGTATAAAACTTAGAGAATTATCAAAGCATTATCGCCCGTGTGATAACGTATCGACTTATTCAGAATTTTGCAGCGGAAAATAAATAAACAACTTTGAAAATAATAAACTTAGTAAACCAAAAGTCAAACTCCAAAGACCAAAGTCAACAGTCAACCAAACCAAAGTCAACTAAACCAAAGTCAACCAAATTAAAACAACTAATAAGTATAAAAGCTAAACACAAGCTCTCCACGAATCCCGAACCCATGATGCATCATCTTCAAACCTGAAATTGACAATGTACTATTGATCCCGGGAGACTGCTCACCAAATGGGTCATCACGGGATCAATAAGGCATAGCCATGATCGACATACACAACAAAAGCACGTAATCAGCAAAGCTGAGTACTATAAACAAATATATAACCTAACATAATACTAATGAACGTTAAGGCAAAGAAAAATAATAATATAATAACATATCAAACTACTTTACTGAACTTGACTCCACAACTAATAAATAAATTAATTTAGATGGAATGGGCAATGGAAAGAGTTGTCTAAACCAAACCAGTCTTCAATTTAGAAGACGAAGTACGGGCGCGACTCCGTACTCCCCTGACCAACGATATTGAGAAACCTTTTAAATAAAATAGGACACGGTGATCAATCCGGTCCCAAGAAAAGCCATGGGCTACCACCATGTATCTTCCAACTCATACTAGTCCAACACTTCAGACGCGCACAAGCTTAATGCTTATTGCTATTCATTTTCTACTTTAAGTGATTAATACTTTATTTACTTGTTATGACTCACAAAAGTAAGACAAACAATATAATCATCAAGGATACATAAACTTCCATTTTTATCTTAGGATTAGATAAGGTGATCTTCAACTTAACAATCCACGAATAATTTTAATTATAAAATTCCATAACCATTATTTATTTGTTGATCCAAGTCAACAATCAACCAACCTTTCATAGGTGAATAACCAACTTACCAAACAAGGCCATCGGTCCTCATAAAATAAATAAAATAATCCAAAGGGAACAACATGATCCAATGCATGATCCAATAACAACATAATTATTAACCCCTCATGTGAATTAATAAAATAAAGTTCCCAATCCCATATGTTTGCATCAATCATCCATACAAACATAATATAACCATATAGTCAACATGCTTCACACAACGACATAAAACATGTAATTCCAATTGAATATAAATCACATATGAACTATAAATAGTTCCCTTTGCATGATACTACATCAATCCCATCCTTAGGACATGATCCTAATCCAACCAACACATAGGTATGTACGTACGCTTGTGTAGACAATAGGTGAGGCCACTTTAATAATCTTAGAAGTCGCCTAAAGAGAATTATCCGCCTACCAATAATCAATACAACCACTAATCAATACCTAATCAAAATTCCGAAACATTAAGATATGTTAAACTATCTTTAAAAGTGTTTAAAAATTCTTTTTGACCATTAAAACTTCACTAGTAATGTCTCCTAGTATAGTACCACTATACTAGTCATTAAAAATCCTCAAAAATCCAACATAACCATACTAATAAAAATTCCAGCAACTTATAATGTGTTTGAAAACCATTTAAAACAAGTTTAGGCATAAACATAATTATAAGAGTATCCAATTTAAGTAAACTATAATATAATACTATGATTTTCCAACTCATAAAACCCTAAAAATCCATACTTTGATACTTAAAATCCTAGTTTAAACATAATTAATAAATCTAAAATTTTAATTACTTCACTATATAAATTACATAATCTGAAATTTATATTTAAATCGTCAAACTATAACTTTAATCATTAAAATATTAAATCAATCCTTAAAAATATAAACTTAACATTAAATAAAATAGAGGAGGAAGAAATAACCAAAGGAAGAAGGAGGAGGAAGAATGGCGGCAAGAAAAGGCGGGCTCGTGGCTGGGCGGCGGCGGCGGCTGCCGTTGGCCGACGAAGAGGAGGAGGGAAAATCGGGAGAGAGAGAAGAAGGAGAGGAGAGGGCCAAAAAAATAGAGAGAGGAAGAGATAGAAAATAAAGTTTGGGGAAAATTTGGGTTTTTGTGGGTTTATATATAGTTAACCCTTGTGGGCTTAGGGAATTATGTTTTGGCTCCAATAATCATTTAATGATTGGCACTTGGCATAATTGGGTTCCTCTAACTCATTTTAAAATCCTTTTTACTAGCTCAAAGATGTTTAAACTATTTAAATAATTTTCAAAGTATGACTAAATAACATATTTGATTACTTCAAATAATTAAATAATTCTTTTGACTTTCAAATAGTCAACCTTTTGAGAAATAAATTATTTAAACATTAATATATATATTTATATAAAATTATACATTAAAATGTATTTATAAAATTCATAAAATTATGGGGGATTACAAGAGTGGTATTTCAACCTCTCTTTTATCACCATAGTCGAGCAGAAACTACTAAGCTTAAGGAGCTCATAAATTACGTAGATCCTGATTACGTATATCCTGATTTGAGAGAGCAAATTCGCTAATGAAAAACAACTCTTTGATGTTAAGCGAGAGAATAGCATCTTACAATAGACAACGGGGCATCTAAATGGGAAGGGAGAGGGACTTGTGTGCTTATGGAAAAGACTTGAAAGCTTCTTGTCAGTTGGTTATCCGAACCAATTTACACAGTTGCTTCTGTCTCTCTTTTTGTATATATTAGTGCTATTATGCACTTGATTAGAAATTGAGAACATGAACTTCTTTTCGGTTGTATATGCATCTTTCATATGGTTAGATTGTTCAATCAGAGATTAACAACCTATTTATTCTGCATTTTTTGCAATTATCTTTCGTGAATAGTTTTTTGTGTCCATTTTGCATTATTTATTATTGACAAGTTATCTTGCCATGTTATACAAACATATATTTATGGAGCTCATAAATTATCTTTGTAGGCCTATCTACTTCTTAAACATAATTAACAAATATCTTATTAACAAACATAATTTACTTTCTTGGGTTATGAATAAGATAATATTGTTGTTGAATATTTCATCTTTAATATTTTTTTATTACAGGATCAAGAGAATAAAAAAGATAAATTGGAATAGCAACTCATGATATCGAGACCGCTAGGAAAACGGATGCATATGGCGAAATGACAAATGATGGAGAAGAGAGAGATGAATATTAGATCTAGTTTTAGATATATTATCATATGAATATATTCCTTAGATTGTTGAATGATTTTGATTTTATATTGTGCATATATTGTTTTACATTATTTTATTATCTATGGAAGTAGCACTAATAGATGTACAAAAATTCTATAATTATTATAATATAATTGTCAATTCATATATAAATTTTGTATAGTTTAATATATATATATATATATATATATATACACACACACACACACACACACACATATGCCTAATAAAGAAAAGTGTTACTTGAACACCTATAAGGTGCTACAGTATATGACAAAAAGTGTTACCTAATAAAGCACGAGATGCTACTTGAAATGGAAAAAAGTGATACGTAATGTTTAATAAAGTGTTACTATAGGTTATGGTAACACTACAATATGTTACTAATGATATAAAAAGTGTTACATAAAAATCTGAGGTAACACTTTAAATGTGTAACAATAGGTATTAAAAGTGTTACATAAGTGAATCTAAACTAACATTTGTTTAAGTGTTACTATAGGCGATCAAAAGTGTTACCTAATAGCATAGGTAACACGGGCAGATGTAACACCCAAAAAGTGTTACCTGTTATCTAATATAACACTTTAAGCACTATAAGTAACACTTTTTGGGTGTTACTTAAAGTCAATAATGTAGTATATATAAAGATATATGCTTATTGGATTTGTTATCTTAGCACCATGTTGTACCCCAATAGTAAGTGTATGTAACTGCTGACTTCTCTATAAGTATGTTGTTTGTGTGCAAGTCTATGTTGTTTAAAGATAAATTTTTTTTGTTTGTTTACAGTATAATTGGGTTTAATTTAGGGAAAATGGTTTGTGGATGAAAACATTTTTTTAAAACAGCTTTAAATGTCAAATAAACATGCTTCAGGTAACTAAGTTAAGTTGCATTTTGTGACGAACACATAAGCAGTTTTTTTTTTTAAATCAGATGTAGTATATTGTTTGTGTGTGTGTTAGTTTTGTCAAAAATCATATACTAAATATGCTGCAATAAATGGGTTTATGAGAACAAGTTTTTATGTTGAGAGGAAAATGTGGGCAACGCCATTCATGAAACATTTATTTTGGGCGGGCATGAAAACAACACAGCGTTGTGAGAGTATAAACATCTTTTTTGATGGATACGTTCACAAGACAACGAAGCTGTGGCAGTTTGTTGAACAATATTGCAATGCCATGGAGTCGAGGGCAAATGCAGAGAAGGAGGCAGATGCGAATTCGACGAGGTATGTCAGGCAACGTGTCACAAACATCAAGACAGAAAGTCTCTTTCAAAAAATCTACATTAATGCTAAGTTTAAAGAAATACAAAGCGAGTGTCTTAAGTTGCTATACATACAGTGGTGTGGTAAGGAAGAGTGTGGAGGTAGTATAGTTGAGCACACATTTGAGGATAGGATATGGATAATGTGTAATGAATCTAGGAGGGAAATAACAAAAGACACGAAGCGGGAATAAAAAGTCCGAATTAACATGAAAAATAATGAGGCATGCTGTGATTGTATGATGTTTGAGTCTCATGGGTTAGTGTGTAGACACATCATAACCGTATTTGATAAACTAAACATCAAAGAAGTTCGGAGAAGTATATTTTAAGGAGATGGCGCAAGGATATATTTCGCAAACACACAAGGGTTAAGTTAGTGTATCACGATCCATCGAAGATGGAGGAGGTGAAAAATTATGACAGAATGCAAGTAGTTTTCGATCCTATATGCATGAAGGCCGCACGATTCAATGAAGGTGATCTTGTTATTGAGACATTACAATTATTGGACATGAGGATTGACGAACGGCATATGATGAAGGTTGATAAAAATTCGGGAAGTCCAATTTGTGTTGGAGATAAGGGTGTAGGTAATAATACATTTACCCCCATCTGTTATGAAGGACGGAGGAAGCACCAATAGGATTGTTGTATCTCCCGCATCGCTTTGTTGTAATGGAGGAAAGTGATGGTGCTGATGTCCCCTCGTCCTCTGTGATGGACAATGTCATGGATCCACCGTCGAAGCGACCACAACGGAGGTCTTCTGCTAGACTGAAATCTGCTGTTGAGAAGGCAGTGGGCAAAAAGATGAAGAAGCGAGGATGACCTTCTAAGAAGGATATTGTAACGCCCCGGAAATATACATATCCTTAATCGTCACCGGAAGCATAACTTAAGCATGTGGGTTATGGCCCACTAATAAAATAATAGCCTAAAATGGCCTCTTAAACATACAAATGCTCATCTTAAAGCAATAATTATTATCCTTATTACAGAGTATTCTGAATAACCCAAATATATTCAGAGTCACTTCAACTTAATCTTTCTGAAGCATCCTTGACATAACTGATTCTTCGCCATCTTCATAACACCTGAATAATTTCATAGAACCGGGAAAAAGGGAAACACGGAAAATAAAGCTAAAATGAGTTGAAAACTCGGTAATTTCACTCCAGCCCTTAAAAACGGTTTTAGTTCGTAAACATTTTCACAGGTAAGCATACATTATGACACTATAGTAATCATTATTAGAGAACATTATCATTAGCATTGAATAGTCTGCTGGCAAGGACCATTTACGTGACTTTAGTTCATTGGCAAGTACAGGCTTTGGACAAAGCGTAACTTTCATAATTCGTAAACATTATCATATGACCAATTTTGGTCCGTTTCGTAGATCGTAACAGAATTCCTCCACTTGTAACTCACCCATTTACAAGATCAGTTCATGACTCCAAACTAGCGAAACCATCCACTTTTATTATCATAACTTATCATACATCATATATTCTTAATTCTGAATCATCCATAGATCGTATAACCATAATTCATTAACAGAGTCATGAACATGACATTTCATAACATACATGAGCATCGTCACATCATACCATATTTCATCGTGCCACATACAGATTGTAACACATAATCATGGCATCACATAGTCATATCCACACATTAAATCATATCATTACACGTAACGTATACGTTGGACATGAAAGGTTACACATAACATATACGGGCAAGCATAATAGCTGGGCATGAAGGTTACACATAACACGTACGGGCAATCATAATATAGCCGGACATGAAGGTTACACATAACACGTACGGGCAAGCACAATAGCTGGACATGAGGGTTACCTTATACGCTATTCCTTTCCTTTACTCCTTAAGCATCGTCATTATGTAACCTCCAAGAGTTATCATACATAACCTCCTCAAAATCATAGCTATAAAATAATAACAATAAAACCCATAGTTAGGAATTACCCTCTAAGTAACTAAATAATTCTTGCTTAAATCATCTCCAATTTGATAGGCTATAGAAACTAAGGCATTGATTATCTTAACGTAAGCAGGACTAGTAAAACATGAAACATCCAAAAACCACTTTCATACTTTAACTCGAAGAACATAAGTTCTACTTTGTGAAACTAATATTTGGGTCTTTGAAGATGTTTTGTGACTTTCAAAACTTTCAAGTCTTTAGAAAACAGAACCAGCATAACAAGGTAATTAGGTTCAATAATTATGTTAAATCAACAAATTAAACTAACATGGTTTAGAGAACACCAAAATCAGTTTAGTTTTTAAAAAATCAACCTAATTAATCAACTAGGTGACTTTATCAACACCAAACAACTTAGTTTGAGGCCCAATAGTTGAAATAACAAATTAGCTAAGTGGTTTCTTTGGGCTTAACTACTGAATTATAAAACAAAAGCTTAAGAGGTAATTTATACCTCTGCTTCAAGAGCCGGGGAGAACGCACAATAGGGAGAGGGAGAACTGAGCTCCGGCAGCGACAACGGGCACCAGCATGACTGACAGTGACATGGAGGCATCATGACGGGGGGTCCAGCGGCGTGAAGCGTCACGAGCAGCGTTGATGCAACAGTGAACAGGGGAGGAGACAACACGAGAGAGAGAGAAAAACTGAGGCTTTGTGTCGCGGTGGGGCTGTGAGGTGCAACGCGAGTCTCCGACGGTCGGGATTGGTGGGCGCAGATGGGGGGTGGCGCGATGGCACCGGTAGAAGAGAAGAAAGGGTTTCACGAATTGGGGTTTGAGACGGGGAGAAAGAGAATTTGGGAGGTTTGGGGTTTCACAGGTTCTCAACAATCTGGGCGATTGATTTGGGTAATTGATCTGTGGGACTTTAAGCCTGAAATTTGACAGCTTGAAGAGAGATTTATTGGCTGCGTTTGAGCAAGACACGAAGAAGAAAATTGAAGTAGGAGCTGGCTCTTAAGGAAGAAAGCACGGGGTTCGAGAGATAGAGAATATAAATGGGTCTCTTACTTTCTTTTGTCATATTTTAACTTACTAGTTGGACCACCGCCGCACTGCGCGTGCTACTTGCACGCGCAGCAACATAATTTCTAATAACAGTTCGGACTTGTATGCAATAATATGGTATTTCTACCTTTTCTTCTTACATCATGTTTGTATTCTTTTACAAAATTTGAGATATCAAATTATTGATTTCAACATTTTAGAGTTTACAAACCTAGGTTTTTCACCATATACCCTCAATGTTTCAAATATTCACCATATACCTCGAGTTTTAAAAAACGTTCACAGACGCCCTTTTTCTAACTCGCCATTAACTCACCGTTAGCTTTATTTACCATTTTGCCACAATTAACCCCTAAACCTAAAATTTAAACCCTAATCCGTGACCCTAATCTAAATCCTAACCCTGAAATCTAAACCCTAATCCTTAACCCTAAGCCCAGCCTAGCCCCCCTTCCCAACCCCAAGCCCGGCCCCCACCCCCTCCCCCCCCTCCACTAGCCCCCCCCCCCACCCCTCCCCTCTCCCTCCCATCCCCCCGTCGCAGCTCCCACCCTCTCCCCTCGCCCCGCCGCTGCCCCCCCTCCCCCCGCCGGCCACGACCACCATTCGAACCCCCATCTCCACCATTCGAACCAACCAAGCCGGAAATCGAGCAACCCACGCCCGGAAGAAGTCCTAATACGACGCGGTTCATCCTCGCTCCAATCAAAGGAGGTTAAAGGGCCGCTTTGAGTTCGACCCGAGTGGAGGAGAGAATGCGGGTTGATGTGCCGGAGACGGAGGAAGTCGGAGGAGGTGGCGAGGAGGTCGGGTTTAGAGTCTGTCTTTGTCGGGTATGAAAATGGCTTTGGTGGGTGGGTAAGGATGGTCAAAGGAGAGAGAGAAGGGTCGGATTTGATTTCGCCGGTGGAATCGTCGAGTTGGACCGTTGTTTCAGGAGGTCATCGGAGAATAGTTCTCTTGGGTTCGTTGTTGGGTAGTTGTTGGCTTTTTTTTTTTGTTCGGGTTGGGGATTCTACCCAGATTCGGGGAAGGGGAGGGGGAGGGCGGGAAATCGACTGGGGAGTGGTGGGGTGGGGAAGGGGTAGGGGGTTGCGCGGGGGTGGGGGGGGGGTGGGGTGGGGGGGGAGGGGTAGGAAATGGGCGGGCGGCATGGGGTTAGGGTTAAGGGTGGGTTAGGGTTAGGGTTATTATTTAGGATTAGGGTTTAGATTTTAGGTTTAGGGGTTAATTGTGGCAAATTTGTAAATGAAGCTAACGCTGAGTTAACGACGGTTAGGAAAAGGGCATTTTGTGAACGTTTTTGGAAACTCAAGGGTATATGGTGAATATTTGAAACATTAAGGGTATATGATGAATTTGCCAATTTATCGGGAGTATATGGTGAAAAAACCGGTTTACAAACCATATGGTAAATGATAATAATATGACAGTGGTTTGAAGCTATATGTAGCCTTGAGAAAAGTTTCGTACTAATGTTCATGAAGATTATTTTCCACTCCCAACTACTCTTTCTATTTAGAAATTTCATTATCGTACGTCATACTCCATTATAATAAACGTGAAATTTAGTTATAACTTTGGGGATCTTATATGCTTTACTATAAACCTCCTTTTATTATTGGCTTTAATATTGCAAAGTATAAGAATTTCATTGCAAAAATGCGTTACCTTCATGGTTTCTTTTCAGAACTATATGATATATGTAGTTTTGACAGCAAATAAACTCAAATATATACAGAACGAATGCCAATTCACTGTTCATAAAAAGAACGTTGTAGACATGGATTTTGTCTTTATAGTGTATTTGTTCTCACCATTTACATTATATATTTTTTACACTTTTTATTTTCAGTCGTCTCCCATTACTGCTTACACTTTTTTTGGACATGACACCACTATTTTTTTTATCTTTTTTGCTTTTTAATCATGGCCAGCTACTCTCTCCCCTCCAATAAAAAATGATATCCACTAAAATCTATCACATCTAAATTTCTATAAAATAACATTGATAATCATATAATAATTTATCATGTAAAATTATGTCCCCTGATAAGTATTATAAGCAGGAATAATATGAAACGGAGAAAGTACGCAGTCTATATATAATCAAATTCATTGAGTTACTACATATTGTATTGGATCTTTGCATTTGGTAAAGTTTCCAATTTTAAAACACACACTCTAAAGGTAGTATTGAAAACCTATGTATACAACAAATCACTTATAAATAGTTACGACACTTGATGCAATATGAGGATACAAAGATGATTTTAACTACAAAGTACAATATCTGGTAATTTTGCAAATATTAAGTCCACTTTAATATTAAGCTATTATAAATTGTTTTAGAACTTCTACTACACTTACCCTTTTAAAGACTACCTTAAAAGTATTGATTCTATTAATAGGTGTAATTTTTTTATTTGTAATAAAATCTATATATTTCTTCGATGTATATTAAGATTCTATATTTTTTTTGGGTAAGGAGAAACCTTGACAAATTGAGGAGAGTAAAAGGGATCCCAACTTGGCAAGGGTAAAAATCTATTCTAAGACCTCTTATAACTGGGAGATATGTTGTAACCATTGAGCTATCCCTCGCTCTCAATTTTTTATATTTGTTTATATTTTAGCGTTATCGTAGTAATATACAAAAAGGTTAACCTTTTTCCTAAAAAAAAGGGTTAACCTTAAGAAAATTATACTTTGTATCATCATTCTTATCAGGTCTTTGCTCAAGGGTGGAGATAAGTGGAGGGAAAGAGGATATTGTCCTTATAAAATATATCGTTGACATAGGCTTACAAATGTTCATTAAAATATGAGAACTTTTTTTAACGCAAGAAGGTTAAAACATAAGAACCTTTTTTTAACGGAATAAGGTTAAAACATGAGAAATGAAAATGTGAAGTTATTGACAACTACAGTTATGCATAGCAGAGTTCTTGAAGAAAGTTCATCTTAGTTTACTTGTAGCTAGTTTTTTTTTAGATATGGTACTTTCGATGTTTTTTTTGAGGGAGTACTTTTTATGTTTCTAAATACACACAACATTTACATAGTAACCACTGTTTATCTACCAACCTAATCTTATATTCACTCACAAATAATATCAACGGTTTATAATTTTTACTTATACATAATTAAAGATGTTAATGAAGGAGCAAAGTAGCGTACTAAATAGTGTACATACAGGATATTTTATATGTATTTAGAAATGGAGGAAGTGATAGTTAATTCATCAAATCAATATTGATCCTTCTGATAGTTGTATATATTCACCATTTTCTTGTTCATAATAATTTGGCATACTTTATCAACATTTAAGTTCTTGAGGCCCCTTCGTGGCGTGTACACTTAAATAGTACCAGAATTTGTATTGCACGTCTCTTTTCTAAAAAAGATCTATTTATACATAGTGCATAACAATAATGAATAACCTAATTCTGTAATATCTAATATGAAATAAAATAATCGTAAATGTCATATAATCAATATTCTCAAAAGAATAAATATACATGAAGGAATCACAACTATAAGGTTGGAACTTGAAAGAGATACAAGATTGAAGAAAGTTCATCTTGGTTTACTTGTGGCTAGTTTTTTTTTAGATATAGCACTTTCTATGTTTTTTTTGAGGGAGTACTTTTTATGTTTCTAAATACGCACAACATTTACATAGTAACCACTATTTATCTACCAACCTAATCTTATATTCACTCACAAATAATATCAACGGTTTATAATTTTTACTTATACATAGTTAAAGATGTTAAGGAGCAAAGTAGCGTACTGAATTGTGCATAGACAGGAAATATTATATGTATTTAGAAATAGAGGAAGTGATAGTTAATTCATCAAATCAATACGGATCCTTTTGATAGTTGTATATATTCACCATTTTCATGTTCATAATAATTTGACATACTTTATCAACATTTAAGTTCTTGAGGCCCCTTCGTGGCTTGTACACTTAAATAGTACAAGAATTTGTATTGCACGTCTCTTTTCATAAAAAGATCTATTTATACCTAGTGCATAACACTAATGAATAACCTAATTCTGTAATATCTTTTAGAATATGAAATAAAATAATCGTAAATGTCATATAATAATTATTCTCAAAAGTAAAAGAAAAAGTGTCAAAAGAATAAATATACATGAAGGAATCACAACTATAAGGTTGGAACTTGGAAGAGATACAAGATTGAAGAAAGTTCATCTTAGTTTACTTGTAGCTAGTTTTTTTTAGATATAGTACTTTCTATGTTTTTTTGAGGGAGTACTTTTTATGTTTCTAAATACACACAACATTTACATAGTAACCACTATTTATCTACCAACCTAATCTTATATTCACTCACAAATAAGATCAACGGTTTATAATTTTTACTTATACATAATTAAAGATGTTAAGGAGCAAAGTAGCGTATTGGATAGTGTACAAACAAGAAATTTTATAATGTATTTAGAAATGGAGGAAGTAATAGTTAATTCATCAAATCAATACTGATCCCTTTGATAGTTGTATATATTCACCATTTTCTTGTTCATAATAATTTGACATACTTTATCAACATTTGAGTTCTTGAGGCCCCTTCGTGGCATGTGCACTTAAATAGTACAAGGATTTGTAGCATGCCTTTACAAACCAGGAATGACTACCAAAAGTATTAATTTTGAGGTGAGTAGTCAAAAATTTATTCTTTTTGATATGCACGATCATGTAATATTAATTTTCACTATTATTGTAAATGTCTAAGAGTGAAAATTACGTGATTTAATTGAATTCTTGTGGCGATTATTGGCAGGCAAAATTGTGATTTCTTCAGTTTGTTTTCTCAAATTAACTTGGAAATCATTAATATTTTCAGCTCAAAATTATTGATAATACTAAGTTTGTCTTCATAATTATATTGAGGTATATGCTCAAAGGTTAGAAATTAAGAAATTATCACGATCATTTGTTAAGTAGTTAAAAAGTACTATGAGAAATTGGATGGTTGTGTTGGTTGATGAATAAGTATGTTGATATGTTGGTTAAATTTTTTGTCGGTTGTTTTCACGAGATGTTGGTTAATTGGATAAATGTGATGTTGTAAATTGTTGTTAATTATAAACAATTAGATATTTCGAGTACATTATAACCAATTACATGTTAATTGTTAGTTATTAACAATTAGATGTCAATTGTTAGTTATAAACAATTAGATGTTGATTAATTGGATGGATGTGCTGTTAGTAAATATTTGTTAATTGTTAGTTATAAAATTGATTTCTTGATTTATTTGGTTGATGTAGTGTTGGTTGAACTAAGATAAGATATCAAAATCATATTCATTTGAGAATAACATGAAGTTTATTAGTTGACAGATGTGACAAATTTTTTTTACGAGTGGAGGATGCAACTAATTAGTTTTTATTACATTGCATAATTTTTTTTCATGTTAAAAAGAATAGTATAACATGAAATTTTGCATGGACGCCATATTGGAAGATGATGTGTCCATTTATGGTTATAATGTACCATAAGAATATATGGAGAGGATATACATGACACCAAAACACACACATATATATATCAGTACTTTACATTCAGTATTCTCATATTCATTTGTATCATAAAGTTTCTTCAGACTACCATTACTTCATAGTTCCTTTTGATTTTTTGTCATGCCTCCTTTGTATCTTACATGTCCTATATATAGTTCCCACTGAACCGATCATTCTTCATCCTACTCAATTATATGATGTTAATAGTATGCATCCATTGCAAATTCATTTGTTGTGGATAGTAGATGTTATGAATAATATCTCAATACATATTATACAAGTTCCTGGACATCCACAAACCAATAGTTGGGCTTTAGCTGAAAACTTACTTGATGATCAAAACAATCATGGTTTTTTGGAGAGTATGTACAATATGAAGGTGTTTGTTCTTCCATCTCCACCAGCACCATTTAATGTCCTTTTATTTCACATTCCAGTGTGTTCAATGATCCAACTAATGACTTCTATTATCCGTCCTCCACTTGCGCCAAAATATTGTATACCTTCGTTTGCACATCCTCAATGGGGATGTGCATGGGTGGAGCCACTTTTTGGATCATTTTTAAGAAATCAAAATGTAATTTTCAATCTTGAGCACCTTTATGGAGGACGATTTCCATTGACAACATTGCCACAAATGAATAATTGATAATTATAAGAAAAAAATCGTATATGAGATCTCGGTCTATTTTGTACTTCTTCATGGGGGAGCAATTCTCTTTTAATTTCGGCCACCGAGGATTGCATGTCATCGTAATAAAGAAATCGGTTTTCCATAACGTCTCACTAAAGCCATTGCATCAAGATATCTACGACGCATGTCCCGTGGACCACCTATAAAAGATGATCTTTGGTTAATTGAACCCAAGAAAATCTCCATAAAGGTGCAGGTTAATTTTTGTAATGTTCCATTAATGTTGTTATGCAATTTTTTTTGACGGATGGTATTAGGATATGCCTTTCATACTATATATTATTAAACATAATTATTCTATTCTAATCTGCAAATAAACCTCCTCTTTCCATTACACTTCTCCAACGTGGAATAATTTTATAAACCAATACACTTATAAGGAAAATTATTCTATAAACCAATACACCATAATGTCTTTATTTCAACAATTGAACCCAAGAAAATCTCCATAAAGGTGCAGGTTAATTCCTTATAACCATTAATTTTCATACTGTATATTATTGACGGATGGTATTTTTTGCTTAATTAGATAGGCAAAGTAATCATTAGTACTTTTCGCTTAACAATCATGTTTCGATGGAGTACTTTTTAAACTATGATATTCTCGTTAATTTAACGTTATATTATTAAACACAATGATGGAGTAGGTTTTTAAACTATGATATTCTATAATTATCAATTCAATGTGTAAAATTATTCCACGTTGATATAATATTTTGTGTAACAATTAATTGTCAAATCATTTATCTACAGGTGTAATGACTCTCAATAGAAATGGATCATGATTAACACACGGAAATGACATTTACAAATAAACCTCAATTAATCTTTACTTCAATCATTTACCTAACAGAATAGCATCGAAACAACACCCAAGGACAAAGATGAAGAAAGAGAGTTATGGAGGAAAAGTGATAAAGGGGCCATTTGTGAGATTTTAATGATGGTCAATTAAAGTTAACAACTCAAATACAGGTAATTAAGGTTTGATAACGGAATTAGGAGTTCATGACTAAAAAAAGTTGACGGTAATTAATGTTTCAAGTAATATGAGACGAAGGAGGTATAGGCGTATATGTTACTAATATGATTGTTATACTAAAGATGAAATAATAGTTTTACAAAAGAAAGATACTCATTTTATATGAAAATAAAAAGTTTGATAAAAAGCGTCATTGATCCGTACTTTCAGAACCATACCCCTAACCGTGACCTGTATACTCCTGAACCTCATACGACCGGACTCGTATTCGACTCAACCCACATTTATCGAACATTAAACCCGTCTACCCGATCCGTTGAACAGGTCTACATCCAATGTGTGCCTTTCATTTCTATCTCCTCCGATCCCTTCTCTTTCTCTTACTCCAATAATACAATTGGAGTACCATCTATCAATAAACTTTTAGGGAAAAAGAAAACTATGATTCCTAATTCTTCTATACATTTTTTACCAGGTACATTAGTTATGTGTTGAGTTTAGCCCTATTTGAGGGATCCCAAGTTTAAATGAGAGACGCCCATACCCCTAACCTCACTCCCCCACCCCTTTATACTACCTCTGTTTGTTGTTACACTTTCGTTTTAAGATCATTTCGTGCCTATGAAAAGGTTAATTAATAACACAATTGCTATACAAATATAGGATATTAATATAAAAAATTGGTTTATAATTACCAAAAAGTAGCTTAACATGACACGAAATAGACACGAAAAAAGTTGGTTAGTGTTGAGATATCTCAACACGTTTAATTAAATGGGTCAGCATGTTTAATTAAATTGGTCAACATGACACGACACATTTATTAAATAGGTTAGGTTAGTGTCAAGAGTCTTCCAACCCGTTTATATATATGACACGAACACGGATACAACACAAACACAACGTTTGACAGCTCTAGTTGGTACCCTACTATTTACCCCTTTCAATTGGATCTTAAACACTTGCAAGAATAGGATTGTGTAGCTTGTCTAAAATTGTTATTAGATTCTTGAGCTCAAGCACGAAGTTGTGCATATTTTACCTTTATGTGTGCCACTTTGTTTTATTGGTTGTTATTGTTACTATGACCCATCATTCAATAATTTAAAATACATAATAATCAAACCAATAAAAAAATGACACATAAATATCAAGTGGTACACGTACACTATTCGTGGAAGTGTTCTATCCCCTAAACAAAATTGCCATTTGAATATCACATTTATAGCAACTTCATTAAGATACTTCCATCTTTTATAGGTGGTCCACGGGACATGCGTCGTAGATATCTTGATGCAATGGCTTTAGTGAGACGTTATGGAAAACCAGATTTCTTTATTACGATGACGTGCAATCCTCAGCGGCCAGAAATTAAAAGAGAATTGCTCCCCCATGAAGAAGTACAAAATAGACCAGATCTCATATCCCGAGTCTTCAGAGCGAAATTGACGAAGTTGAAAAAAGATATTGTTGAGAAAAAATTGTTTGGTAACGTTGCGGCATTTGTATATGTAGTTGAATTTCAAAAACGAGGATTACACTATAATTATAAGATAAAAGCGAAAACCTGCTTTTATCATAGTTTAAAATAATCGTAAATGTCATTATAATCATCAAACCTGGATGGCATTTTCACAAATGAATGATGCTTATTGATGCTTATAAGGAAAATTATTCCACGTTGATAATTATAGCAGGTAAATGATTGAAGTAAAGAAAAAAGGATAACATTTAGATAAAGAATAAATTTTCCACTTAATTGGGTCACTTATATATACGTGAAAATATCACTTCTAAAGTATAAAATTACCCTTGTCTCACAATAATTTATTATACACTTATCTTATTAAAGAATTTGTGTAGAGGAAAAGGGTATTTTAATTTAAACAAAGTGTAATTGATTGCCTTTTATACTCTTTGAAGCAACAAAGAATAAGCTGAGAAGTGCAGGTTAATTTTTGTAAAATTAAGGTTTACTCGAGGTACATCATCTAGCATCTTCAGATCCGTTGTCTGAATATAGGTCGGTTGTTTATTTGTGTACACTGATACGTGGATGAAATATATGATTTTCAGATTATTCACAAAGCAATGTGTACGGTGGAAGACTTCATTTGAGCTGAATGAGTATCTATATATTGTATCCAACTCATTCTCTTACTCATTCAACCAAGTCCTTGATAGATGTTATTATCTTCATATGCCTTGAAGTTATCGTCACCCGATATAGATGCAAATGAAGATTCTTCGGTTCAATAAAGTTATTAAAGATGTATGTGATTGTTTTTATACGGTCTACATTATCGTGATTTTCTTTTGTTTGTATTGAAATGTTGAATTGAAAATCATTTTATCTTACACTATGAGATAAGATTTAGCTACATCAACGCAATTATATTTATTTTAAACAAGTATTCCAACAAATGCTATTGTCTGTATCAATCGATTTGCATTTGTTTTGATTTCATATGGATGGAGATGAGGATTGCAATCCGTAAAGAAAGTTTCTTAAAAATCATATAGTTGTTTTATACGGCTAACAAATATCATAAACTTGTCATCATTGCATGGGAATGTTGAACTAAAAATTATCTCTTATGATGTTTTGAGATAAGTACAAATTAATTTTATAAATTAATATTTGTAAAGTTCATTTTATTGTTCTCATTCACTCCAACTCAAAACTACATTTGTTATCTATTTGATCTTTTTTTTACTTGCATGAATTTGCTTAATTAGAAATTATTTTTTCTTTTATATAAAATGACTCTTAATTACGTTAACATAATGACGTTTATAACGATTCACTTATTATATTAATTAAGTGTAAACAACAAATTATTATAATAACATTAGAAATAGTCGATACGATGAATTATTTTCCCATTTATATTATTATATTATATATCCAAGTGTAGGATAAGATCAATATTACTTTCTTTTCCTTCTTTTTTTTCTACTCTCTCGTATATATTTAACTTTTATATTTCTCTCGGTCGTAAGTTACAAAGCGGTCTTGAAAATAACAAATTTCCATAGAATCTATCTATTAGATAAAAAAAAGAATATTATATGCAAATTTTGGCACCATGTTAGTGAGTTTGTCTATAAAAGTGAATGTACGATTCAACCTAGACGGTATGCAACCTTTGAAACATTGAAAAAAAAAATCCAACAAAAGAAAATACGAATGATCATCCATACATAAACTACTTTAGTGTAAACATATAAAAGGAAGAAAGAAGCACATAGAGGTATAATTTCCATGCTATGTAAGTTTTTTTTACGCTTATGCAATCTTTTTAATATGTATATATATTTTTTGTTCATTTGTATAATATTATGTGTCTATATATTTTATTTTGTAAATATCTCAGTTGATATCTTCAAATATGAATTATAAATAAAGAAGAAACATTATATGTTGAAGTGATACAATGTTATTTTTAAATATTTATTTTTTTTAAGTTGCATAAATTCTATACACACCTAAATTAATCTTAAACTAGGTCTTGACAATTTTTAAAAACTTTCATATTCAAGTTCTTATATACTAATACAAAAAAAAATATTAACTTCACGTCAAATAACAATTATTAGAAATTGTACTTATGAAATAGTTAAAAGATATCCTAAAGGTAAAAAAAACTATTACAAATAAAATTATATATAATCAATAGTAATATTTTATGTCACGCATAGTAAATGAGACAATTTGTCCTTTTTAATAGACGGTGGTTAGAATAATGACACATTTCTAATTATCCTAAAAGAAAAACATGTAACTTGCTAAAATAAATGCTACTATGTAATAAAAATAACATTAAATAATAGATTACTTCTATTCAATAATCTTTCTTCTTTTATTTTACTAACATTTCATTATAAAAAGTATAGAACATGAAAAATGAGGTAACCCAGTCATCCGGATGCAAAAATTCACGGAAAAAAGGAAGAATTATTATTGAAAATTTAAATATATTGTAATGATAGTCACTGAAATGTAGTATGCAATAGCAAATTTCATTATAAAATGTAAATTTAACTTCAAATTTTGCAATTGACATATTAGTCTTTAAATATGTTAATTTCAATAAAAAAAGTGATATAGATTTTTGTCACACGGATACAAAAATTCACGAAAAAAATGAAGAATTATTATTTAAAATTTAAATAAATTGTAATTATAGTCACCAAAATGTATTATGCAATAGCAAATTTCATTATAAAATGTAAATTTAATTTGTAATTTTGCAATTGACATATTAGTCTTTAAATATGTTAATTTCAATGGAAAAGTGATATAAATTTTGTCATATTGTATTACAGCTTCCTATATTATATAACAAAAAGTAAATATTGTAAGTATTCTAAATACATGGGTACCATTTAACGTACTAATTACTTAAAAACATAATGAAAGGATAAAAAAATATTAAAAATGATTTCTCAATTTAAATAATTAAATACATATTATCGAATTAATAATTATACAATCATAAATTTTATTACTGAACATATATTAAATTCTTAGTTTTGTATTTTACATGTTAATCTATAAATATCTTAATTTGAACATGAAAAAATAAAGTAGATTTTCATCATAGTATAAGATAAAGGCATTTGCTACAATGCAAAGGCTAGAAACGAAAATTTCTACAAAAGTAATAAAAGTAAAATATATAGTCTCAATTTCCTACTTTCTCTCTCTTCATCATCATCACCAATTCACCATCATCTCATCATCGCCATTATGTGCTCTGATTGTTGTTTCTGACTAACTATCTTTCACTTTACATTTTCTCTCACTTTCAATTTTTAACCTCGATTTTGTGGCTTCTCGCCTTATAGCAATGGTGGGCAACTAAACTTCCCCTCTCCACTCTATAAACTTGCCCACTACTGTGTGATGATGATTGATGCCTATCAAGTATCAACAGAGCATGGTCGATTTTTTGGACACCTCTTTAAATGGAGAAAGAATAAGAAAAACACATGTGCATGACACAGCCTATAAAGTACCCAAGATAAATTCAATATCTAAACAGTTGGATAAGAAAAAAAGGCAAGGTACACAATATCTATGAAAAAATAATTTGTATTGAGAGTCTAGCACTTTAGAGAATAATGATTCAATGACCTTGTTGCAAAAAAAAAATGATTCAATGACATTTACATTTATTTTATATTATACAACAATTAAAAAAAAATTAACTATATGGTAAACATTAATTGCACCAATTACTTAGATAAATAATTAGTGGAAAAACCTAAATAGCAATTACCATTCTGCAAATCTTTATTAAATTACAATAATTGCAATTACATAGTTAGCAAATTCAATTTGATTTCTAATTTATATAGACTAATTACAATTTTGTGATCAACAATGTAACATTATTACTTTCATACTGTATAATTACGTATTACATCAATATTCAGAACTCCAAAGTGAACAAACTTCCACTGTACATATATCTGTCAATCTAGATAACTCCAAAATCAATAAGAATATACTATGTTTTTAGACTTAACTTATGGTTCAAAATATACAATAAAAATAGAATTATCTAATTGACAAAATATATGAAATTGCGGATATTGAATACAAATCTATTACCAACGAAAGATAATCCAATCGGTGATTTTGTAGGTATATTATCCGCATAGAGTAGTTTTTATGCATGTACTATATTATTTATTTTCCTTTCAACTTTGATAATTTGATAGTGACTTTCTAAATATTATATGTGCTTTTATTTTGTTTCGTGTATTATGATTATATGTTTAAAAGCATTAGGTATGAGTGACAACTAAAACATGAGATAATTTCTCTAATAACAACACCTCGTGAAAACAACCGACAAATGCATGCAACAAATCATACCCACCCAATCGTAGAAGGATTAATTATACACCAAATGCATGCAACACCATTTGTTTCCTCTAAGCCTCTAACCCATTACAATGTCATCTTCCTAATACCATTCGTCAAAGAAATTTATCTTCAATAGATCTATACTTTTATAGCTTTCTCTAATCTTCGTCAACCAATTCTTCCACTATGAAAAAATGTCATTTCCGTCTAAAATGTTGCACGTATGATGTACTTTGGAATCAAGAAATTTTCTTCAATTCCCCAAATTGAAAAATTGACAAGTAGTAAAAGAAATTGGGTATAAAGGATAATAGAAATTAAAATCTTCCGCAAATTTAATATGCAAGAGTTCTGTAATGCTAAGGAAGGTTATATATATATATATATATATATATATATATATATATATATATATATATATATATATATATATATATATATATATATATATATATATATATATATATATATATATATATATATATATATATATACCAATTGTAATCTAATCGGTAAGAATCCATTTTATTTGGATTTTGTTTAGAAACATTTTCGGAATTTATTAAGCTTAGATAAAAAAAGTTTCGCTTTTGTTTTTAATAATATAGTTAAGCGAAGTTTATCTTTATTTTCGGCTATGCATTTTTTTATATTTATAACTTATGGATAGGGATCGCTAATTGCTCCAATATCCAATATTCCAATTTGATTTCTTGGATTACTTTGAATTTTACTATGAAGTTGAAGTGTAAGTGTGGTTTATTTTTCTTACGAACTATTGATCAGCTACAATTTACCCATAATTTTGGTTCTTTGTAAGCTAAAAATGACAAAGAAGACCCAATGAAGGGGGATAAGTGAGAAAAAGGAACGTGCAGAGATGGCGGGTGGGTATGATTTGTGGACCAAATATACAAAATTTAAAGGAAAATCCGCAAATACTATCACATTACAATTGCATGAATGTGGTTTCTAGCACGCACATCTGAACTGCATTCTCACAGACCATAGAGATGAACAGAGTAGATCCTAAGCCCAAAAAAAGAAAAAAAGAAAATTTTATAATTTCTGATTTTAATTACTAAGGTTAAAAAGACAAGGTTTTGATTCGATATTGACGATAATGAGTTCGATCATATCTCATTTTTCAGAACAATGCAGCAATCTTAAACAGAATTATTCTATTCTAATCTGCAAATAAAAAGCGGAGATTCACGAAGTACAAGAAATTATGAGATAATGAGATCAAAGATATAAAACAAATAAAGAAAAATAAAATGGAAATATGCATCCAACAAGTAACAGATGAAGCATATAATAATATAAGGCTTAACATATTTGGTTTTGCAAAAGTATTAAGGTTGGAGAATTGAGGGAGCACTTAGCAGATAGTAGCATTAAAAATAAATAATTGTTGTAAGTACCTTTTAAAAGCCAAATATATCATCTTTATCATTATGAAGCTCCCCAAACATCACGACTGTTACCTCAAATTCAAGAGAAAACAAAATCAACATTATTTTCAATAAATCCGAAGCCATATATTACTGTAGTCATATTTAAAAGCACAAAATTCAAAATTAAGAACATACATCCACATTCCACACATGCAAATTGGGAGTCAAAGTATCATGAAATGCAGTAATTTGGTTTCATCGCTCATCGCTTGGAATAATTTAAGATCTTCATGACTCCATTAATGGAACATTACACTTCCAAATTGGACTACAAAATTCACTTGGACCCTCTATAGAAGCTACTCAAACAAGATAAACCAATAAAAAAACAGAAAACAAAATTACCAAAACACAATCTCTTGTTTCTTCCTTCATCATTTTTACCAAACTAAACTTTCCTACTTTCTCTCTCTTCATCATCATCGTCATTTTCGCCATTACTATCATTGGCATCATTGTCGTCGTCGCCGGAGCTCGAGCCCAGTGGGATGCTGTTATTGATGCTGGTCAGTTCATAAATTTGAAATTCTAAAGCTTTTTTTTGTTCGAAATTTCATCTTTTTAATTTGTTCTAATTGTGTTTTAGTAATTTTGTTTTCTGTTTTTTTATTGGTTTATCTTGTTTGAGTAGCTTCTATAGAGGGTCCAAGTGAATTTTGTAGTCCAATTTGGAAGTGTAATGTTCCATTAATGGAGTCATGAAGATCTTAAATTATTCCAAGCAGTTGAGCGATGAAACCAAATTACTGCATTTCATGATACTTTGACTCCCAATTTGCATGTGTGGAATGTGGATGTATGTTCTTAATTTTGAATTTTGCGCTTTTAAATATGACTACAGTAATATATGGCTTCGGATTTATTGAAAATAATGTTGATTTTGTTTTTCTCTTGAATTTGAGGTAACAGTCGTGATGTTTGGGGAGCTTCATAATGATAAAGATGATATATTTGGATTTTAAAAGGTACTTACAACAATTATTTCTTTTTAATGCTACTATCTGCTAAGTGCTCCCTCAATTCTCCAACCTTAATACTTTTGCAAAACCAAATATGTTAAGCCTTATATTATTATATGTTTCATCTGTTACTTGTTGGATGCATATTTCCATTTTATTTTTCTTTATTTGTTTTATATCTTTGATCTCATTATCTCATAATTTCTTGTACTTCGTGAATCTCCGCTTTTTATTTGCAGATTAGAATAGAATAATTCTGTTTAAGATTGCTGCATTGTTCTGAAAAATGAGATATGATCGAACTCATTAGCCTCAATATCGAATCAAAACCTTGTCTTTTTAACCTTAGTAATTAAAATCAGAAATTATAAAATTTCCTTTTTTTCTTTTTTTGGGCTTAGGATCTACTCTGTTCTTCTCTATGGTCTGTGAGAATGCAGTTCAGATGTGGGTGCTAGAAACCACATTCATGCAATTGTAATGTGATAGTATTTGCGGATTTTCCTTTAAATTTTGTATATTTGGTCCACAAATCATACCCACCCGCCGTCTCTGCACGTTCCTTTTTCTCACTTATCCCCCTTCATTGGGTCTTCTTTGTCATTTTTAGCTTACAAAGAACCAAAATTATGGGTAAATTGTAGCTGATCAATAGTTCGTAAGAAAAATAAACCACACTTACACTTCAACTTCATAGTAAAATTCAAAGTAATCCAAGAAATCAAATTGGAATATTGGATATTGGAGCAATTAGCAGTCCCTATCCATAAGTTATAAATATAAAAAAATGCATAGCCAGAAATAAAGATAAACTTCAGTTAACTATATTATTAAAAACAAAAGCGAAACTTTTTTATCTAAGCTTAATAAATTCCATAAAATGTTTCTAAACAAAATCCAAATACAATGGATTCTTACCGATTAGATTACAATTGGTATATATATATATATATATATATATATATATATATATATATATAACCTTCCTTAGCATTACACAACTCTTGCATATTAAATTTGCGGAAGATTTTAATTTCTATTATCCTTTATACCCAATTTCTTTTACTACTGTCAATTTTTCAATTTGGGGAATTGAAGAAAATTTCTTGATTCCAAAGTACATCATACGTGCAACATTTTAGACGGAAATGACATTTTGTCATAGTGGAAGAATTGGTTGACGAAGATTAGAGAAAGCTATAAAAGTATAGATCTATTGAAGATAAATTTCTTTGACGAATGGTATTAGGAAGATGACATTGTAATGGGTTAGAGGCTTAGAGGAAACAAATGGTGTTGCATGCATTTGGTGTATAATTAATCATGCTATGTTGTTAACTTTTCTTATTCATCATAGGCTCACCTGATTTCTTACATATGAACGTATATAATGGGGAGGGTGGGGAATTTAATTTAAAATGCCTTAGTTCGTCACTCGAGAATAGTGGTATTTAATTTAGTTAATTTTGATTCTTACTGTTTTCTTTTCGACTCCCTACCAAACTCTTCTTTTTTTTCAAAAATCCTCCACAAAGAAAATCAATTTTCAATTTGACAAGTCAAGGAAAACATGTTGAGTGCTATTGAGCAACAATACATGAAAGAAAGAGAAATAGCCTGTTAATTTGGAACAAAAAATTGGCTTCCATCTATTTTAATTAAGTATAATAAAGGAGTGTTTACCCAGTACTCTTCAGGTAATGAGATTACTACCCAAATATTTTTTACGCCAAAATAGTACCCACGAAGCTCTAGAAAACATAAATCACTACATGATGTGTGCTTTTGTTGTAGCTTTAGTTTCCCGATTTCAATACCATTATAAAGAAATGCAAATTTTATAGTATAACAAAATTTTATTCATGGAAGTGGACTACGAGCGTATTCTTTGAGTCAAATTTTTGGGTGATGTATCCATTTGTAAATAACATTGTATAACCAAATGATGATCTTTGGTAAAGTTGGGATTATGATTAATAGATTTCATTATGAAATTATGGTAAATTGATTGATGTAGTGTTGGCTGAGCTACGATAAATTAGATGGTTATGTGGGTTGATCGAGTAAGTGCGGTGAGTTTGTATCATCTTAGTTATTCAGTTTTCTCATTTATATTTAAGAATTTTTATAGTTTATGGAGCAATTTAAGGATATATGGATTTTGGCACTGAGTTTGTGAAAATTAATTATAAGTTCGAAATTTCATTTAGTTGATGGTTTGTGCTTTGTGATTTCATAAACTTATGGTAAACCCGTGTTCTTTTGGTGGGTTTTCGCTTTTATCTTCCACATTTGATTCTATGTAATTTACTTGTTTTGATGGATATTGTTTGTAGGTTTTAGGCAAGATTGTATCGATAACTTGGGTGGGAGTATAGGAAACTTGAAAGCATGCCTTTACAAACCAGGAATGACTACCAAAAGTATTAATTTTGAGGTGAGTAGTCAAAAATTTATTCTTTTTGATATGCACGATCATGTAATATTAATTTTCACTATTATTGTGAATGTCTAAGAGTGAAAATTACGTGATTTAATTGAATTCTTGTGGCGATTGTTGGCAGGCAAAATTGTGATTTCTTCAGTTTGTTTTCTCAAATTAACTTGGAAATCATTAATATTTTCAGCTTAAAATTATTGATAATACTAAGTTTGTCTTCATAATTATATTGAGGTATATGCTCAAAGGTTAGAAATTAAGAAATTATCACGATCATTTGTTAAGTAGTTAAAAAGTATTATTGTTATAATTACCATAGTGTAACAACAAACAGAGGTAGTATAAAGGGGTGGGGGAGTGAGGTTAGGGGTATGGGCGTCTCTCATTTGAACTTGGGATCCCTCAAATAGGGCTAAACTCAACACATAACTAATGTACCTGGTAAAAAATGTATAGAAGAATTAGGAATCATAGTTTTCTTTTTCCCTAAAAGTTTATTGATAGATGGTACTCCAATTGTATTATTGGAGTAAGAGAAAGAGAAGGGATCGGAGGAGATAGAAATGAAAGGCACACATTGGATGTAGACCTGTTCAACGGATCGGGTAGACGGGTTTCATGTTCGATAAATGTGGGTTGAGTCGAATACGAGTCCGGTCGTATGAGGTTCAGGAGTATACAGGTCACGGTTAGGGGTATGGTTCTGAAAGTACGGATCAATGACGCCTTTTATCAAACTTTTTATTTTCATATAAAATGAGTATCTTTCTTTTGTAAAACTATTATTTCATCTTTAGTATAACAATCATATTAGTAACCTATACGCCTATACCTCCTTCGTCTCATATTACTTGAAACATTAATTACCGTCAACTTTTTTAGTCATGAACTCCTAATTCCGTTATCAAACCTTAATTACCGTATTTGAGTTGTTAACTTTAATTGACCATCATTAAAATCTCACAAATGGCCCCTTTATCACTTTTCCTCCATAACTCTCTTTCTTCTTCTTTGTCCTAAGGTGTTGTTTCGATGCTATTCTCGTTAGGTAAATGATTGAAGTAAAGATTAATTGAGGTTTAGTAATGGAATCAGGGGTTAATGATAAAAAAAAGTTGATATCAAAAAGTTAAAGGATATGTGGTGAATTTTGAAATATTATGGGTATATGATGAATAAAACAATTGTTGGGTTATATCTTTGAAAAGATCCGATAAATTAATTATGCACCAAATGCATGCGATACCATTTGTTTTCTCTAAACCTCTAACCCATTACGGTTTCATCTTCCTAATACCATCCGTCAAAAAAATTATCTTCAATAGATCTATACTTTTATAGCTTTCTCTAATCTTCCTCAACCAATTCTTCCACTATAACAAAATGTCATTTCCGTCTAAAATGCTGCACGTATGATGTAGTTTGGAATCATCAAATTTTCTTCAATTCCCCAAATTGAAAAATCGACAGTAGTAAGAGAAATTGGGTATAAATGAGAATGGAAATTAAGATCTTCCACAAATTTGATAGGCAAGATTTGCGTAATGCTAAGGAAGGTTATATATATATACCAATTGTAATCTAATCGGTAAGAATCCATTGTATTTCCATTTTGTTTAGAAACATTTTCTGGAATTTATTAAGCTTTAATAAAAAAGTCTCGATTTTTTTTTATAATATAGTTAACTGAAGTTTATCTTTATTTCTGGCTATGGGTTTTTTTATTATTTATAACTTATGGATGGGAACTGCTAATTACTCTAATATCCAATATTCCAATTTGATTTCTTGGATTACTTTGAATTCTACTATGCAGTTGAAGTGTAATTCTGGTTTATTTTTCTTACGAACTATTATTGATCAGTTACAATTTACCCATTTTGGTTCTTTGTAAGCTAAAAATGAGAAAGAGGACCCAATGAAGGGGGGATAAGTGAGAAGAAGGAACTGAGTCGGGAGGACACCGGCAACGTGCAGAGACGCCGGGTGGGTACCGGCAACGGGAGAGAGACGGAGCAAGGGTACTGTTAATTGTATCTCTTCCAATTTTATTTATTAAAAAAAAAAAGATAAAAAAAGGGAAGAAGCAGTTGAGAAAGAAAAGGACACGCTTGGTAATTATGAGGGAAGTTGGGTCGGTGTGCATACCCTTGTGCACTCCAAACCCCAATTACCTTTTTATATAAGATAAGACAACAGTTAATTCAATTAGAATCATTTAATAAAACTCAAATAAGTTAACTCTACAACTTAAAATATAATTTTAATAAATAACTTTCGAATATGATAATGAAACAAACAACTATATTTAATCAAAATCCAAATAACTCAAAAGTATTTCAGAAATATAATAGTATAATTAAGCTAATAACCATAATTCGTAATTAATAAAATGAGATTAAGGTTTGGGGTATTACAGATATGGAGCGAGCAGCCGCAGCCAGATTAGCCTAGGTAATTTAGCATGTGTTTTAATGTTTTTATGTTGAAATTATATGTCCATCTTATGAAATGCATTGTTTGCATGCAGGAGCATATGGAACCCCCTCCACTGCAACAACTGCCACCAACCTTTCAAAAGGAAGCTTCGACAGATGGTCGTTTTTATCCTAATGTCCAGGTCCCATTTAGTCTCTTTTAGCAGCACAATGCAGTCCAAATCCCATCCCCTTTCCCCAGTTTGGCCACCCTACTGCAACACATTATGCAATGTATGATCCGAATTATTTGAATTACATACCCATATATTAATTTGGAGGCATGTTACTTATGCCATTGTTTAAACATTGGGCAACTTGATTATTGTAAAGTGGAAATTGGTGAAGTGCAGACATTGTATTAGTGGTGCTTAAACATTAGCCTACTAAATTAGTGTTTATTGGAAATATGAAGTTATTGGTTGTAATGGAAGAGTAGTTAAGAATTATTTGTGTGGATTACATATCCAAATTTGGTAATATTAAATGTTGGACATAAATAGGTTCGCTTGAGTGAATGTGTTATAATCATATTGTTAGTCGGTATTAGAATCATAATATCCAATGTTGAAAACCAATTAAAAACATATATCAAGAAGTACAAACCATAGTTTAGTGAGTAGTGGCATGAACGGTACAGTGTTTCCCTTACGTAAAAACTAAACACCATGTTGTAACCCCGATGCGTTGATCATAAAAGTCGCACGTGATTGTAACCCCAATGCGTTGATCATAAAAGTCGCACGTGATTGTGGTAAGTGTTGTGAGAAGACAACTTCAAGCGACCTCCCTGTCCCCACTATTGGTTTTGACAGGAATAGGCGATTATTTATTCAATTTGACCAAGCTAGTCCCAAAGCCCTGGTCGTACTAGCCTACATGAAGTATGTAGATGTATCTTTGTTTGTGTTGTGATCGATCGTGTCGAGAAAACATCACGCGTTTCATTAGTGACAATGACGGCGACATTGAAAGTGTGGGCTAAACCTTTGAGTTTAGCCGATAACTTAAACAACATCTTTGCCCGCTTAGCAAGATTTGTAGAGGTCTCTTCTTGGTTTAGAACGAAAAGTGATGCAATAGAATCTACGATTAAAATGCGGATATTTTTATCAATATTATTTGCCCTGTCGATGCATATACATTCAACATCATTTAAAGTACGAAGTAGTGTTTCTTTGTCGTCAACTCTTTTCACCGTGATGTCATCGAGACTGAGCCAATTTGCCATCTTCAAGCGCAATATTTTCCCATAGGTTGTTTAACCTACGAGATGGGAAAACACTATTAGTGTGAATATATATTGAACCCCCAAACATCCCTCCTAACGATGGTGGCAATTGCACCATCAACACTAGTTGGAGGCAAATCTGGGTCTTACCTGACCCACTCTCATCAAATACCTCCGTTAACATTCCGGTTGGGAAACCTCCACATAATAAGCCATCAACAAGGTGGGGAACATATTTGGATTTTTTTTTGCATCCGACGTACTTCCGTTAAGTTACTGCATTTGGGAAATAGAATTGACGTTTCATGGGTTGTCATTTTGGGAAGGATTTGCATAATTTTTGAGGAGTTTATGGTAAAATGGGATTGTAGGCCGAACTATATATATGGACTCCTAGTGTGTGTGTAGCAAGCAGGTCCAATTGTAATATTTTTCACATCTTTAGGAAAAGAAAACATAAGTGACCCATTTAGTAGGCACAAGTTGAAGGTGTTACAAGGAAGAAATAACCATGCTCCTAAGTCTTATGTCCAACACGTAACATTGTGAAAACCAATTTTCTAACTCCAACACGCTAGAAGGACAAAGCTCAACTTGCTTTTGTACTATTGCCTGCACAAACTACTGCCATCACGCAAAGTAGAGGAGAGGTAGGCTTCGCAGATTTAGGCTGCTGCAATAGTACAAGCTAGAAAGTCCCTTTATTTGAAAATGATGTGACCCAACTTTATTTAGTTCAGGGAGTGGAAGACTTTGGTTTGTTGGTGTATGAAAAATTTATTGCAATAGTACAATCTATGGAAATGTTTTTATGATGAAAATTTTGTGCACCTCTAACTACAGGAAACCGGGAAAATAATTGTCACACATTTTTATATTAGAAACATTAACATATAAAACAGTAATATCTCAAAATATTAGGCCATTACTAATACTATTGAATACAAATTAAACCAAATCGAAGACAACACAAGAAAAATACATGTAGTTCGTACACTAAAACTTCATAAATTTCATATGAAACCGAACAGAAGAAAACTATCTACTAACATATAGTAGATTCACATGCCGTCCTAATATCAGAATATCAAACCGAAGCAGATACGAGTTCATTACTTTGATCAATACACAGTCGGACCTCCTACTAACCGTTTACGCATGTTGTGGACTCTTTTCCCCTGCCATGTAATACATTTGTAAATGTCATCGTTAAAGTAAAATAAAAAGAGGAAGTTACCTTCATTAAATACTTACAGTGATCTATGCGACTAAACTCGAATACTCCCCTTCACGTTTGCACAGTAACGCGAAGTCCAACGTCCTTGGGCACCACATGACAACGGTACCATTGGCAAGTCCCACACCTTCTACATACGCGTACTTCATCGAGGTCCCTAACTCTTCGTGGATTTCCTTGAATTGACCATGTGTAACCCTAGCCTCGAGTAAGACCATGATCAATGGGTGGTGAATCCCCATTAGCTTCCAAAGGTTGTGTGTGAAGGATGGCCTAGTAGCACCGCGTATGTTCCAAGCAATTATAGGCGTATGTGGTTGCATCAATGGCAGCTCACTAACCCCACCTCTAAGTCTCACCAAGTTGAATCTGAACTTCCTTCCATGCTTGAACCTTATAATGCTCATCGCAGTTACCCTAATGTGACTCATAGGTGCCATGACGTGCATAACATGTAGGGCATTTGTGTAGCTTGTAGCAAAGATTGAGACTGATTTTCCTCTAAACATATGGATTATACCTTCTTCGGTTATCACAACAGGGGGGGTCTAAAATGAATCTGGCAAAATAAGGCAAAATCAGTTTGGATTTCACTTTGGTGAGCTCATTAATGCTCCATTTAAGAACAACTTGGAAGGCCTGAGTGACGTTGATGAGGTCAGTCCATTTGGAATGTCTCCATGAAGTTGCCGGCCATCTCTCATAATCATATAGAGCGGAATTCGAAAATTGGACGACAGTGGCAAATCCGGGGTGCTTATTATACCTCTCGAGAATTGATGGGAGGGCCTCAACGTACCCTTCACTATCGTTGTAGTGGTAATAGTTGCGAGAGGTTGAAGTTGAGTTCGGCAACCGTAGTTCAACGGGCTCGTTGTACATAGTTGAGGTCTTGCACTCGGCGAAAACCCATCCATTTGGTGGGTCAATGAAAGGCATTAGGTTTTGAAGGTCATTTGGAAGCTCTTGGTTTTCCATTGGAATATGATTTCGAGCAAGGATCTTTGTTGATGTGTTTTCGATTATATATGAGGGTTAAAGGATATCGGGGTTGAATACTCTTAATTTGAAGTACCATGTATAGTGCACAACTTATAATGTAACAATTATTACCATGTATAATTTACAAATGTTGTTTGTGTATATGACAAATATTTTCATGGTATTCAACGAACAGTGTTTGTGTAATGAACAAACATTATGTACGTATACAACAAATATTGTTTTTTTTGGTTTCAATGTTGAAAAGTTAGTTACATGTGTACTACACAACTTGTAATGTAATACATGTTGTTTGTGTATGTGAAATACAATATATGGGTATACCACAAGCATTGTTTGTGGATATCACAAATATTGTTCGTGTGTTGGCTATTGGGTGACTTATTTCACATTAACTTTAGATTCTTTCATATGATATGGAGAATAGTTAACTTTTAATATGAATAAACTAATATGGACAATAGTTAACTGACAATCGACTAATTCATGGTTTATTTTGTCGTTATTATTATATGAGTTCTCATTTAGTTATTCTACTATGGACAATCGTTAACATGTAATATGAATCGAGTTATTACTTTGACTTTGTCGTAAGTATTGTACCAATCGACTAATTCAAGTTCATTTTGTCGTTAGTATTATATGAGTTTTCATTTAGTTACTCTAATATGGACACTAGTTAACCTATAATATGTGTTTTAATGTCTTTGACTTTGTTACTATAATATGGAGAATAGTTAACTTACAATATGAATCGAGTAATTCATATATGACTTTCCCGTAATTATAGGATGAATTCTCATTATTTCACTATAATATTGACAATAGCGAACCTATAGTATGAATCGAGTTATTACTTTTACTTTGTCGTAAGTTTGTTTTCGTAAGTATTGTACGACTACTCTAATTCAATGTTGACTTTGTCGTAAGTATTGTATGCATTGACTAATTCCATATATGACTTTCTCGTAATTATAGTATTGTATGAGTTGTCAATTAGTTAATCTAATATGAATACTAGTTAACATATAATATGAATCGAGTAATATTCAGATTTCCCTTTCCTCACCTACAATACTAAGTGTTTGTAACTGCAAACTACTTCTGTACAAGTATGTTGTTTGTGTGGAGGTCGATGTTGTTATAAGTAAGGAAAATGTTGTTCGTGTACAGTTTAATTTGGTTGAATTTAACGGAACATGTTTCTGGATGATAACGTTTTTTAAACAGCCTTAATTTTCAATTACACATGGTTAAATGTCCATTAAATATTTGATTTGTATCATTTATGCAATATATTTGAATATTTGTATTCCTTTTTTCAAAATTCACTCCCCAATTCCTCTTCACCTTCCATAACCTAACCTCACCTGAAAAATGAAAATGGCTGCTAAATCATCGGTGTCGAAATATTCATCACCGGGATAACCGAAGTCCCCAAACAGATGCATGCACAATTTGGAACCCATCATACGCACCGCAAAAAAAGGTCCTAACTCAGGCAGAAATTTCCTAGGTTGTCCCCTTTGGCCTTCGGTGAGTTGTTTAATAAATATTAAATCTTTGAAAATTTCAGTATGTCTCATTGACATTTTCTTAATTAGTTACATATTAATTATTGTCCATAGGAAGATGAGTGTGGGTTCTTTGCCTGGGAGAATAAAACTACCCCAGATTTTGAAGATGGTTCGAATTTCGAAATCGCGCATCTTCATGAAAAAAATCGCAAAACTCCAGCTGAAGAAAAGAGAACTACAAGAGGAAGCCCAGAATATGAGAAACGAAATAAGTGAAATGCGAATTGAGGCTGTCAGAGCTGCACGAATGGAACAACGAGCAACAATGGCGCTCGTTTTGTCTTGGGCCATTTTCGCTGTAATTTTAGTTTTAAGGTGAATGGTTCATGCTCGTAGAAGCTTTTCATTTAATTAGTAAAAGCAAATGTATGCCCTCTGTAGTTCAATATAACCTTTTTATGTTTGTTGTTTATCAATGAAAGTAACTTTTCTGTATTTCATTCACTTCTTGTACTTCAACCTCTGCAACAAATTAATTGCTCACCTACCTAATTTGCTTACATATTAATTGGAATTGTCCAGTATCCCTTATAAAAGGCAACACATATGGCTATACAACAAAGATCACATACATTCACAATTTCCTCTAAACAAACAAAAAATTTTCAAAAATTTGTCGTCCGAGTCTTCCATGTCCATGTCTTCGAGGGGTTCTCGGAATGGCTCCCTATCAACCGGCGAGGCGTAGTGCTTCAAGGCCGGAGTGAGATGGTGAAAATAGAGTTTGTCGTCGAAAGGAGGGGATGTTGACTGTGAAGGAGTTCGAAGTACAACATGAGTGTCAACAAGGAATTCACACACATCTACTTGGATTACGCCCGCCGCGCCGGTGTTCAAACAGCGGACCTGTGGCTAATGTACCGCAAGACATATGTGAACCCGTCTCATACCCCCTACGAAATGGGGTTGCGTGGTGAGGATGTCATCCTCGCATACATGAAGGTGACAATGTGTTCTTCAAATTCCAATTTCATTTTTACACAATTACATAAACTAACTTACACTTTTTTTCCAATATAGAAAATTGATTTCGGCCTTGCGGTGAACCCTAGGCACGAGAGTGGAACTGAGTTCCGCATACTAACAATATAAGATTTGCGCACGACACCTAATGTTCATCGTTACAAGATCCACATCACTACACTCGTTCGCAACCTTTATGTGCGTTGGCCTGAAACGCAAGGGGCAACAGCTGAAGGTGTTATGCTATGGCTTGATTCCAAAAAACTAGACCCAAATATGCGTGTTGGTGAAGCAAAAATATATGACGGTGCGGTGGTGTATGGTCAAGTCGTCCTTACTATTAACTAAATTATTGGAAACTAAAGCTGATATGTTATGAAAAGCCGTAAGTGTAACAACCTTATCAGATAGAAACTTATATAGCATCCTCAAAGTATAGGTGCACTATTTGCTACTGTCTAACATGAAGAAGTTTATTACGGGAGATCCTCAAGAAGTTTAGTATGGGAGATCCACTACATGTTATGTGTAAGGGATAAAGTACAATTATTATAAAACTTCTTATGTTATATTACTTATGTCGCTTTTGTGGTTTTAATCTCACACCACTTTTGTTATGTTCGTTCCATAGTTGTAAAGAAGAGATGCTTAATTAACGGCTATGCCCCCTTGTCATTCATAACACAAAATGTTAACGGGTAATAAGTACTGTTTATGCATGCCACAAATATTGTTTGAGTATGCCATAAATATTGTTTGTGTATACTAGAAATATTCTTTGCTTAAGTAGCACAAGTTTATGGCACAATGTTTTGGTATATGCAAAATGTGTATGGTACATACACAAACAACATTTGTTACCTGAAAACATTGTTTGTGGCATACGTTAACAATGTATCTTGCTTACACAAACACTGTTGTTGGCGTACAAACAAAAAATTAAATAGTCATCAAAACTAATGACAAAGTGAAAGTAATTAGATGATTCATAATCTATGTTAACAATTCTCCGTATTAAGCGAAGTAATTGAGTACTCATACAAAACTTAGACAAATAGAAAGTAATTAGTTGATTCATAATATAAGCTAAATACTCTCCATATTAGATTAAGTAATTAGTATTCACGCCATACTATATAATCACGTCAAGTGCATTTGCTTCTTACTTAATGTATTGACTTAATGGCTTCACATGTTTTTCTTTTTACGTTATCTGTTAGTCCTCGTAACCATTTCCCATGTACAAGTTCATGCTTTTTCCCATGTACTAATTTTTCGGAACTAGTTTATTATCTGCCAAAGTCTTCGTTACCATTTGTGTTGTACTAATTTCTTCCACTTTTAATGTTATACTTTCTTACTCTACGTACTTCAGTATAGGTGACCATATTTGATTCATACACGAACAAGATGTTATGCTCACACAAACCGTACATTGGTTCGCCAAGGTGGTTTTCTTCACACACGTGTTGATAATTTCCCGTCATCATGTTTCCCACTCTTCCAAATTTGTTACGAAATGCCTACACAAACATTTGCCGCCAAAATCATTCGAGTCGGGCGCCAACATAGTTGTCCCAAGCACATAAGGTTCAAAATATTTGCACCCCAGCTACACAAAAAATACATTCAACCCCCTCCTCATCAACATACACCACGCCTTCAACAAACCCAAAGTATGTACATCCTAGCATCAACCTCTCTCATAAAGGGCCACGATTTGAGGGATCTCCCTGCCAACCACAACAAATTTAGCTATGGCAATCACTAAACATGGCATTTACGAGTCTGCGTCGAAGGAGGGCTTCATTGTGGCCGACAGAGGCTACGGTCCCAAAACCCTTGGCCGGATGCGAACCGCAAGTACATGTACTTTTTGCCACTAGACATGAGTCTTTAGTGCAAACTATATTCGTAAATGGGATTATTTCCCAAACACTCGGTGGGCTCGAACCAAAATGGACTATGTTGAACTACATAACAATGTTGCTATCAAACCGTACAACACACCAGATATAAGTGACTTGACGTTGCTGCTGATGCACGTCAAGTTGTTCATGGTTTGGATGTTGGAAAGTTCAAGCTCCGACGACATCCAATCCAATGTTCATCTAGTGGACATACTATGGCCCATAAACCTCCCTTTGGTCCGGGAGTATTTCAACTTAGCACACGGAGTGCATTCAATTACAATGCACAGTTACAGAAACGATTTGAAATTAGTAAATTTGCCTCTGAAAGATGGCATGAGAAGGCAAATAAAATTGGGAGTCCACTTTTGCCCCATCACACAAGATATTCGGGATGGCCGCACGTACACGATTACTTTCAATGCGACATGCAACAACAAAAGAAGGAGAAATGAAACG
This sequence comes from Beta corolliflora, assembly GCA_947648045.1. Lineage (NCBI taxonomy): Eukaryota > Viridiplantae > Streptophyta > Magnoliopsida > Caryophyllales > Amaranthaceae > Beta > Beta corolliflora. Next base: position 60,370 of record CANSZD010003624.1, read on the forward strand.
CAATATGAGAGAAAGGTCCCCACAATCGCTTTGGGAAATTGCAGAGGACTTGCAAGGGAATCGTTCCCAACTCGGTTTGCCCACATAATTGAGGCCCATATCCCTGATGTTGTCGTCATAACCGAATGTAGGGTGTCCGGCCTCATGGCAAACATTGTCTTTGAAACAATGCGTACCGTACAACGGGGTAAGCATCTCAGAACCCCACGACCCAGGTAAAGGAATCAGTGTGCTCAACATGTACTCGACAGTACAACTGAAGACCATGAAAAGTCAAAAGACTTCTGGGAGGGAACTATTATTTATGAGTAACCTTCTACTTAGTGAATATTATGTTACTTTCACTACTTTCTTATTTTTCCATTAAGTATGTATTACATCCTCGTTAAATTACGTAATTATAAACCTTTTTGGGCCCAACTACGCTGATGAACCTTTTCATTTATATTTATATGGAATAACATAATTTCGTGCACATACAAATAAATGAACGAAAATTAAATTGGTACACAGGGCTTATTGTTCCAAAATTACAGAGAATCGCAAAATTTTGGGCCTAACCGCCTTTCTTCATAACAAAATATTGTAATATGTTCCAAATAACACACCATAGTCAATTTTGGGCCCAAACCCCTGGGACTACATATCTATGTTCAGGATGTGATGTCTATGTTCACGGGCAGCATCCAACTATACACAGAAATTAAATAATCTGCTGAGACCCACAAAAATTATATACCTGAACCAACCCCCTTCATCCAACTTTACACAAAATTTATATAATCATTGTTTACGAGAATGTTTGAGGCCCACAAAAAAACGAAAATTATAAACTTGAACCAACCCCCTTCATCTACCCCTTTTTGATTTATTTGAGCTCTCATATGTGATTAGTTTGACGACTGTGTCCCTCATGGAATTTGCTTCACACATCACATCCTCGCATAATAGCCTTTTTCGCTCATCCGTTACATTTCCCTACAAATGTAGCAACAAATATTAAAATTCCTTAGTTTACGAAGTAAGTATGTCAAGTTCACAGATAATTTACCACTTGCTTGTGCGGAACAATACGATCAGCACAACATTTTATGGCAAGTAACATATGAACACCGCAGTTGTGCCTGCAAATTATGTCAATTGATCACTAGTAGAATTTCACCGAATGAATTGCTGCGGTTTTAGCTATACGCAGCAATAGACCGCGTGATAAAAAAATAAATGTTCAAAATAACATATTGCTGCGGTTTTGGGAAAAAACCGCAGCAATAGATTGAAAAAGCGTTCACAATAGTCTATTGATGCGGTTCCTAAAAAAACCGCAGCAATAGGTCCCGTTGTCTTATTAGGTCTCACTGTATTATTAAAGCGTTCTAGGGTTCACTCAAACTCTCCTCTCTTACATCTCCCATCCTCCCTCACTCGCATTCACTCTCACCTCACATCATCCCTCACTAGCTCGCATCCCACATCCTCTGTCTTCATCTCATCTTCTCGCCATCTTCAGACCTTCTCCTCTCATCTTCTCGTCGTCTCTCCCAACCTTCGCCGCCTCTAAACACGTAGCCTTTGCCTTCGCCGCGTTCAACTTTGTCTCCGCCGTCGCTCATCCGCCGCCTTCAAACTCACCGCTCAGCAACCGTCGGGTTCAGAAATCATCGCTTCTGATTTGCGCTATTCAACGTTGCCACCTTTAACTTGCTGTTTTCAACCCATCTCTGGTTTTAGATTTCTTAGTTTTTTTTTTTTTTTTTTTTTTTGAATATAGGTTTTATTTTCAGATCTGATGTTAGTGTTTACTTTTTGTATTTTTTCATTTTATTGTTTTGGAATGAATGTGATGTCTGGTTTTTTCTTATGTTAGTTTCAACTTTTGGAATAAAAAATTCTTACATGAATATACATGAATATGCATAGCTGCATCAGTTTTATTTCCGTTTTTGGATTGAATGGATCTAACGAAGGGAGTATTTCGTGTTTGTGAACAGTTTGATCTCTCAAACTTTTGAATAATTTGCAAAAAAAAAAAACAATTAAAAAAACACTACATATTGCTGCGGTTTTAGATGACAACCGCAGCAATAGGTTGACCCATTTAAGCTTCGCATGAGTGACCTATTGCTACGGTTTTATAACCACAACAATAGATTCAAAACCTATTGCTGCGCCTTGATTTGCGGCGGTGCGAAAACCGCAGCAATATGCCACTTAAAAACCGCAACAATATACAATTATTCTACTTGGTAGAACCCCACGGCCCAGGTGGAGGAATCAGTGTGCTCAACATGTACTCGGCAGTACAACTGAAGACCAATGAAAAGTCGAAAGAATTATGGGAGGGAACTATTATTTATGAGTAAGAATCAACTTAGTGAATATTATGTTACTTTCACTACTTTCTTATTTTTATATTAAGTATGTATTACATCCTCGTTAAATTACGTAATTATAACACCTTTTTGGGCCCAACTACGCCGATGAACCTTTTCATTTATATTTATATGGAATAACATAATTTCGTGCACATACAAATAAATGAACGAAGATTAGAATTGGTACACAGGGCTTATTGTTCCAAAATTACAGAGAATCACAAAATTTTGGGCCTAACCGCCTTTCTTCATAACAAAATATTGTAATATATTCCAAATAACACACCGTAGTCATTTTTGGGCCCAAACCCCCTGGGACTACATATCTATGTTCAGGATGTGATGTCCACGTTCACGGGCAGCATCCAACTATACACATAAATTAAATAATCTGCCGAGGCCCACAAAAATTATATACCTGAACCAACCCCCTTCATCCAACTTTACACAAAATTTATATAATCATTGTTTACGAGAATGTCTGAGGCCCACAAAAACGAAAATTATAAACCTGAACCAACCCCCCTTCATCTACCCCTTTTTTATTTCTTTGAGCTCTCATTTGTGATTAGTTTGACGACTGTGTCCCTCATGGAATTTGCTTCACACATCACATCCTCGCATAATAGCCTTTTCCGCTCATCCGTTACATTTCCCTACTAATGTAGCAACAAATATTAATATTCCTTAGTTTACGAAGTAAGTATGTCAAGTTCACAGATAATTTACCACTTGCACGTGCGGAACAATACGATCAGCACAACATTTTATGGCAAGTACCATATGAACACCACAATTTGTGCCTACAAATTATGTCAATTGATGAGAACACGGTGCAAGCGAGGCTAGTATTTTAATTTCTTATAAACCACATCGATATTGTAAGACAAACGTACAAATCTCCTTGCTCGGACACGGCCATCGACACCTTTTGCCATGCACTTGTGCGACCACTCTCCGATGTATTGTCAATGCAGTTGAATAGCTTGTCCATCGCGTAGCACTGTGTTCAAGGACAACAACTATTACTACAGAAAAATACAATTACTATGCATAATTACCAGTAGCACCTACACGACCTACATACCAGTTTTGTCAAACTCAGGTGATTACTCTCCACAGATTTGGTCGTTTCCAAGGAGTCTATTACAATGACTTCCTCACGATTCACAGAAAAAGCCACACACCACCAGTGGATGCGCTCCAAAACAGGCACAAACACCTAAGTTCAGTACATTTCAGTTCCCCAAATATTAGTTCCCAAAAGTCACCATAAATATAATTTACTAATATGGAATTTTATTTACCACATGAATCCTGTTTATGGTCGTGTCCTTGATTGTCGTCAATGCACAACGAATTACGCTATCAAAACCCTCCCCGTCACCTTCGACCTGCAATGCTCTTATTTACACAACACAAGGATTCAAACGTTACTTATAACTTAAATTATAACTTATAACTATATTAAACATCCAAATGCAAAGAAATTAATCAACACAAATACGTACTGCAAAGGTAGGGTCCAACATGATTATGCGACTTCTCTCTACATATCTATCGTTCCACACTTTCATATGCATCGCCGCATCAACACGAACATACTTCAAAAACGATAATAAGGTTAACATTACACGTCAAACAAATATAAACTTCTCGACATGGTTTCTTTCATCAACTTACATTGTCGTCCACCATCCCACATGCTCTACCTAAACCAGCACAACTTCCAAGTGTGACATGATTTCCGTCACATTCAATCATGTGCGGATCATCCCTAAAATACCAGATTCGTAAGTTACAAAACACCAAAAAACTATAACTATATCAACTATTTGAACCTCACTGACCTGCATTTTAACACAAATTCCCATAGCTTCTTCTTGTACATCTTGTATTTCTTTGGTCGCCATGTTTGAGCATATCTATCCACGTGCTTTAAACAAGATGCAACCTTCGCCTTCCTTTGCTTTCGACTACGCCGACCTACATTTAAATCCTTTCCAACAATCTCTTCGAGCTATCAATGCTCACTTCTCCTTCACCAAACGGGTCCCCTTCAAATGTTATGGGTGGCTCATTGTGTGTCATGTGCACCCTCCAACGTTAAACTCCCCCAGTTATATTTGGACCCATCCATTGCCGAAGACGTATTACTTATAAAGCCCAATTTTTACAGGCAGACCTCCACAACCATCTTTATTACAGGGACGACATTTTCATCTTAACAAATACATCTTCAAACTGTTAAATACTAACATACATATAACAATCATGAGACATCAATGACCACAATGAACATACCTTCAACGGGGGCCTACTTCCATCATCTCGTTTTTTTCGAGATGGGGCTCGACTTCTTTGAGGTAGGGGTGGGCTAGTGTGGGGTGGGGTTGGGTTGTGTGGGGAGGGCTACTGCGGGGTGGGCTAGTGTGGGGTGGGGCTGCTGGGGGTGGGCTAGTCTCAAGTCGGGGTGCGGTTGTGTGGTGTGGGGTTGTGTGGGGTGGGCTAGACTCAAGTTGGGGTTGGCGAGTGTGGGGTGGGCTTGTGTGGGGGAGGGCTTGTCTCAACTGGGGTGGGCTAGTGTGGGGAGGGCTACTGCGGGGTGGGCTAGTGTGGAGTGGACTAGTCCGGGGTGGGGTTGTGTGGGGTGGCTTAGTGTGGGGTGGGCTAGTGTGTGGAGGGCTTGTGTGGGGTGGGGTTGTGTGGGGAGGGCTTGTGTGGGGTGGGCTTGTGTGGGCTTCTTCCTGCTTGGGTGTTTGGGGGTTGGCTCTTCGGGTGGCCTTCTCTCGGCCTATGAAGTACTCCCCTCTTGCCTATTGCTCTCTCGCAATGTACAACCACATTTACTTGTCATATATTTTACACCAAACATGTCGATTATCCAACTTACTTATTCCCAACTTTTATACGAGATTAGTTTTAGCTTTCTTCAACTTCCTACACTCGTCGGGATTGCCATCACTAGTTCTTTGTGGCTGTGGTTTCTTCTTCTTCCTCTTTCTACCTATCTAAACACCCACCATTACAAACACCACAGATTTAATATACTACCACAACTATCATCAGATTATTATTTCATTTGTACTCTAAATTTTACCGACTCATAGTTGGATTGAGAAACGGTAGTTGGGGGCATCATGTCCCTCGCTACAAGAGGGTGAGTTTCACCATAAGCAACATCTACAAACTACACATATACTACATTAAAACTATTGACAACATATACTTCCTCCGTTTCAAAATAGTTGCACCGTTTGCTTTTTCACGTTTGCTAAGACGCTTTTTAAAAAGTTAATATCTCTAATTGCGTATAAGTAAAAATTATAAAAATTTGATATTTGAAATCCTCGTATTGAGACGAATTTAACAAGATCCCACTTGAATATGTTTTTTCTTATATAATGGTAAGAGAAAGCTTGTCAAAGTTGGTTGATGAATAGTGACCAAATGCCAAATGGTGCAACTATTTTGAAACGGAGGAAGTGTAATAAAAATGTATAATATCTAAATCATTTCAACTATTCACATTTCATATAATACAAATAAAATTCAGTTGATGGAGAACTCACCCCAAGTTTACCATAATCTCCCCCGGTAAGTCGATCTTCCTTCCTTGCCTTGTTAATATCTTCTTTCGACCACACTCTTATGCGTGGAAATAATCCCAAATTAACAGGAGGTATGTTAAGCTGATCGAGATAGAAAACCTAAATTACAAGATATTATGCGTTAAATGTCCACTGCACGCATTACTTAAGAATTATTAACAACAGTTAAAACAAATACTCACCGCTAAGAATAAAGTACATCCACCACAGCCCCTAGCAAAACCTTTGGCATAAAATCTCTTTGCAAAGTTTGAAATTGAATCCATTAAATGATCTAGTAGGAACCTACACCAATTATATTGTTTGGCACTATCAGCTACCGCCACAGCAGGAAGTAATTTCACAGACATCCGATGACATAAAGTTGGACAAACAACATCATTAAGAACCATCATTAAAAACCCCCGCTTGAACTCAACCTCGTCCACAACCTCGCCTTCAACTACCTCCATTATTTTCTTACGCGTAACCCCATTAGGACCCGCCCTTGTCCTGCTAACATACAAATCATCTAGCCTAACAACTTCATCTTGCATCACATCGTCTTCGACCTCTACTGGCACGGGACGGAGTCCAAACGGAATACCAAGTACCCAAACGCTCTACCATCCCACATAAGTGTCCTCCTTTCAACATCGACCATACTACACAACCAATAACAAAGGTTCCTAGGCAACCCTTTGTCTATCAAATATAACAGACACTCAAACCCCATATCACTCACCAACCTCATTTTGTGGGCATCAAAAGCTTCTACCACCCGACCAAACGTCTCCACACGACAGTTAGATTATTGTGATTACTGCAATTACATGATATAAGTAAATATATTCAACATCTTTATTTAATTTTTTTTATGTGACTGATTACCCATTTATCCGGCATCTCCTCCACAAATCTGCCAATTATGTTTCGTGCCTCTTTCACCCGATTTCCTTCACTAATCGCATTGTCCTAATAACATACATTTTGCACTATCATGCACGCTTTTCATGTAATAAAATCAAATACAAATAACGCACTTCCAAGTACAAAGTACTACATTACCTTATACACTGCCCCTTCAACTTTCCGTCATCTCCTTGGACGACGCTTAACTATCCGTGGATTCAACACCTACAACATATATAATACAACCTTTTGTCACATACAAAAGCTTATATCATCAATATTACATCAACACTTTCTAAAACATACTATTAGTTGAATTAATCATATAGAATCATATAGAATGATAACTAATTTCAGGATTTTAATAGCAAAATGTAATTTTGATTCACCTCCTCTGCATCTTCTTCATCTGAATTGGCTGGGTTGTATTCCAAATCCGACCACTCTGTTGTTACATTGCCATCAGCCTCATCAACCTATTTAAATTCATTCATCAACACTGTTGTTACATTTCACCGAATTTTAACAAATCCATATACATTATATTACAATTGTGAATTTAACTCACCATTATGTAATCCACAGGGAATAGCAATTCGCCCAAAAAAACCCTAATTGCAACCACGTTTCTTATTCGCATCAACGGTGTACTAAAATTACTAATTTTGCTATATCCACATTTTCAATTTCTTTTTACCAATATTACTATTTATTCAAAAATTCTTTTTTAACATTCCAATAATACGAACAACAATTCGGATTTGATTAAATTAATCTTAAACAAAATTCAATTACATACCTTTGGTCGTTTTCATAGATTCCACAAAGGAGGAATCCCAACAAGAAACCCCCAAATCTTTCTGATGTTCTTTTTTTTTTTTTTTCCCCATTCTAATGTAAAAGACACCCCTATCCTTAGTAACTTAGTGAAAGGACCAAAATACCCTGTGTTAGATGTTTAGCAATGTCTAACAGGTTAGAGATTTATCAGGTTTCCTATCAGTGCGGGTTTACTAGGCTAAGATACTTTTTTTAACATAAACTTGATATATTACTTAATCAAGGCTTGTGGGCAAAGCCTAAAGCCCAAGAGTACATACAAAAACGAGACCATGGAGTAATTCATACGAGACAAAAGAACCCATGGGTCACGGCCAAAAAACAACGAGACTAACCAAAATACATTACATGTAGCATTATCCATACATACAAGTAGTGGAAGAAAGTTAGACTCTAGCGGGAGATCCAACATGTTTGAGCGAAGATTTGCAAAATATGCTTCATTAGCAAATTGGGGACAATTAAAATGAACCTTCTTTGAAGTGGTTAATTGAGTTCCAGCATGAGCTAGCAAATGAGCAACAAAGTTGGTCTGACGTTTGGAATGCATGATTGAAAAACATTCATTGGCAGAGAGGATGCTTGCAATATCTCGGGTTAGATTGGCCATGGCCTTTGTGTAGATAATGCTCGGCATTGGTAAACATGGATTTCAATTTCAAAGCATCGGTTTCAATGATTAGGCAATTTATTTTGAACTCTCTCGCCGGCGAGAGGCCTTCCTTTAAAGCCATCAATTCGGCGAGCGAAGGTGATGAAGCAAGATATTTGGGTGAGAAGCCAACGTACCAAGTGTTGTCATGCCTTCTAATAACTCCACCATCACCCGCATGATTAAGACTATGCCAAGCACCATCCATATTTACTTTCATATACCCAAAAGGAGGAGGAATCCAATGGACCTGTAAGGACATGGAAGGAGCTGTAGAAGGAGTAGGATCCTGAAAAGCAAGGTTAGTAGTGGCTAACTCAAACCAAAAATGATTAATGTAGGAATTAATAGAAGATATAACACCCTCAAAACTTGACCTTGTTCGAAGCTTCCAAATATGCCAAACGATAGTAGCAAACACAGTGAGCCATGCGGGAGAAAGAGAGGGCGATAGCATAACCAATCATCCCAAGGCAAATTCATAAACCTTTGAAATCAAAGTTTAGTGGTAGATGGTTAGATGAAAGAATTTCATTCCAAAGTAGGGTTGAGTTAGGACATTCTCGAAAGAGATCTTTGGTGATCCTCCTTCTTATCAAAACAACGAGAACATGATGGATCAAAGGAGGGGATTTTCCTTTCAAGGATGGTGCCAACTGGAAGAATTTCATGAGCAAGATTTCAAAGTAGCATTTTGAATTGGAATGGAGCAGAAATTTTCCAAAGGTGTTTCCACGGAAAACAAGGGGGGATGGAGGAGAAAGGGAGGCAAAGTACGCTGATTTAATAAAAAAGATAACGAATTTAGTGTATTTCCAAGAAAAGGAATCAGAGGGAGGGGGAAGAGGAGAGAGGGGTTGCAAGAATTTGAGAGGAGGTTGAAAGGGGAACAATAGAAAACAAAGGACCCAAGTGCCAATGATTATTCCGGATCATGTGAGCAACACGCCAATGCTCGATGGAGGGAGGGATGGTGATATGAGGATTAAGATAGAGTGCTTGCTCCCCCGCCCAATGATCAAACCATATATAGACTTGTTTTTAGACCTTGACTAATAAGTTTCATTAGACCATTGGAGAGAATGGAATTCCCTTTAATATGTCTTTCCAAAGGGGAGAAGAGGAAGGAGTGGCAGTGCAGAAGAGGAAATGTTTATCTTTGAGGTAACGTGTAACTTTCCGAAAATACATAACCTTAATTGGCAGCGGAAACATAACTTAAGCGTGTGGGTCATGACCCACTAATAAAATAATAGCCTAAATTGGTCTCTTGACTATAAAAATGCTCATAATAACATAATTATCCATAATACAAAAATATCTCAAATGTCCCCAAATCATACGAGTTAATTCAACATAATTTATAATAGCACCCCTCCAACTGCTTTGCCATACCTAAAACAGAAAAACAAAACGTCATGAACCGAGGCTTAGTAACATACTACCCTAACATCGTAAATTCTTTTCGATTCATTTTAGTTGCAAATAGGGAGAGAGAATATTGTCAAACCATTTCATAAATATTCACTTCGAATAAGGAGTTTAAATGTCATTTATATTGTCATTAATTAATATAATCTCCATTATCACATTTTATTATCGAGGAAAACTTTCATTGGGTGCTTGGCGAGTACAACATAAGGAAAATACACCGAGGACATAGGCCCCTCCCCATTAGAAGGTGGCATATAATGCTATAGATCGTAACAGAAGGCAAAAGCCACGGAGGACATTCGTCCCACATCAGAAGGTGGCATATAATGCCAATAGTAACGAGAAGGTAGAGCCATGGGGACGTTATCCCCCTATAAGAAGGTGGTATAATGCCATAATCCGGGTGCCACCGAGGACGTTGTCCCCCATCAGAAGGTGGCGTTGCCGCTGGAAGGTACGTGCACGACCCACGGAGGACATTCGTCCCACATCAGAAGGTGGCATATAATGCCAATAGTAACAGAAGGTAGAGCCACCGAGGACGTTGTCCCCCTATAAGAAGGTGGTATAATGCCATAATCCGGGTGCCACCGAGGACGTTGTCCCCCCATCAGAAGGTGGCGTTGCCGCTGGAAGGTACGTGCACGACCCAGAGAACGTAGTACTACCATGAACCGTCTTTGACTTTCATTTATCATGTTTCGTATCTTTTAATTACTTTTCAGAAATCATATAAACGTTATATCAAATCGTTCATACATAAATCATAATTATCATGACATCCAATTCATGAATCAACATAATTTGCATAAGACATTTCATTTCCCGCACACCATAAATAAGATAGCATAAACATTTCATAAAAGCATCATATAAAACATTGTTGGAAGGGGAGTGTGGGTGTTAGCGATGAGACGTTACTTGGAATCCCGCTTAGCAACTTTAATTTGATGGCTGGGGAGGCTTGTAATATCATTTATCCTTTTTAATTTATCCAAGAATTGTGATATTAATAGGCGTTTCATTATAACCTTTAAGCCTCAATATTGTTCTTTTGAGCTTATTGAAAGTGAATTATAGTTATAAGGTCCGTCATTGTCACGCTTATGAAGTTATGCTTGTTACTCCAAGTCATAAGAGAGTCCATCATTCATAATCATTATTATTATCGCTTAAGTTATACTTATTAAAGTGACTTATCATTAAGCCAATCATTATTAAACAAGATTACTAATATTTAGTCAATTGACTTTCATATTATATTTAGTCATACCACATTGATAAAGCATCTTAATTAATCATTATAAGTGGATATGTGTATTAGTGAAGCATAAACAATATAATAAGGTGAGTAAATATAGGTTACAACTTATACTCAAACTATATAATTAAGCAAAGTTATTAGAATCCATTAATTAATTAAACCGTAAAATCATACTACCTCCGTTCCTTTTTAATAGTTACACTTTTACTTTTGACGCTATTCACAAATTTCCCTTTGACTATCATTTGTGATTTATGGTTAAGAAAAAATATAGTCATGTGGGGTCTTGTTTGATTCGTCTCGATATGTACTTTTAGAATATCGATTTTTTATATTTTTTACAAATATAAAATTAGAGATATAAAGGCTCAAAGTAGTGCATCGACATGCGTGAAAAGTGTAAGTGTAAGTGTGTAACTATTAAAAAGGAACGGAGGTAGTATTAAGTTTCTTATATTAAGGTCATAGTTAAATAATCAAAGTATTAAGTACATGAACCATATTTAATAAGTTGTAGTTAAATATATAAACAAAGGTCTTAATTGTTAATATAGTAAGTACTAGAGCTGGCAAAAGCTAACCCAACCTGATAACCCGATCTGAAACTGCTGAACATTATGAGTTTGGGTTGGGATTTTCGACCTAAAACCCGACTTGAAAATATAATGGGTTAGGTTCAGGTTGACTTTTTGAACCTGGAAATAACCCGAATAACCTGATTTAGAAGTCGGGTTATTTTCTGGTCGGGTCAACCTTAAATTAACCCAGACTTTCATAACTTATACAACATATCTTCTGTTATTCTTATTTGTATTGGGCTAAGCCTGTTTCTTTGATAATCTAAATTTCATTTCAGGTCATTAACCGAGACTTTCATAACTTAGCGTGTATAGTTAAAATTCAATTAAGGTCATTTTGGGTTGGTTTTGGGTCAACCCGAAATCAGAAAGGTCGGGCTCAGGTTGTGGTTTTCGACCTGAAATTAGAATAAGGTCGGGTTTGGGTTAGGAGTAAGTGACCTGAAATAAAAATCATGTCAACCTGAAATTGACCCAACCCGACCTGAATGCTAGCCCTAGTAAGTACTAGTAACCAACAATTATTTAATTTAACGCATTAGCCCAATTAGGGGTGATAATGAGCCTGACAAGCTCGCGAACAGTTCGGGCTCGGCTCGGTCAAAGCTCGGCTGGTTGTGGCTCGGCTCATGTTCGGGCTCGACTCGAGACTTAAACGAGCCGAGTTAAGCTAAGCAAAGCTCGACTCGAAAAGCTCGTGAACAGCTCGATTAATATTTTATACTAAAAAAATATTTTATTTTAAAAAAATATTATATATTAAAAAATTATTTATATATTAAAAATTATATTAAGTAGTTCTTTTAAAATATTAACTCAACTAAGGTATATACAGATTTTTCGTAAAATAAATTTCCCAAACGAGCTCGAGCCCATAATCGAACCCGAGTTCGAGCCGAGCTCGAGCGAGCTCGAGCCTAGCCGGAGCTCAAGAGCCAAGCCGAGCCCATGAAAAGTTAAACGAGCTCGAGCCGAGCTCGGCTCCCCCAAGCTCGTCGAGCTCACGAGCCGGCCGAGCCGAGCCCATGAAAAGTTAAACGAGCTCGGCCGAGCCCGGTGCTATTCGGGCTCGGCTCGTTCGATAAGCACCCCTAAGCCCAACAACTAATATTAGTTTTAGCTCAACCCAACCAGATTCATAATTTAGATGAATATCCCAGCATCAACAATTAACAAACTATTATATTAAGGCTAAGCTTAGCTTTTAATTAGGCCCAAAATTAATTAGAAGAAACTAGCCCATTATACATTCAATCAAAAGCCTTCATAAGAAAATCAAATGGAAGGTATGCGTACTAGGGGTGTTCATAACCGGGTACCCGCATATTCGGGTACTTGAAAAGCCGGCCCATGACCCGACCCGGGAAAACCGGGTACCCGGCTATCGGGTACCGGTTTTCTCGGGTCGGGTCATAGGGTGCCCGATTCGTTTTTCCCTTTTTTTTTTAAAAAAAAAATGGCCATTATGCATTAGCCCACTGCAATGCAACTTACTGCAAATTACAAAATTCAAACGTAGTGTAATGCACTAGCCACTAAGTATAATAAAATTCAAGGGATTACAAACCTTGTTTGAATTTTGTAATGCAGTAAGTAAACAATGAAATGAGAAATAGTTTGGATTACAAAATTGTAAGCTTACTATTTTCAAAGTTCCTCATGCACTGCCACTAAGTATTATAAACGGACCCAGTTCCATGACTTTTCCTCTTCTTTTGTGGCACCTTGTTTACTTCTCAGATCATTCAAGCATAATAGACTATTGTATGCCCTTTGTTGAAAACCCTTCATGTGAGCAGACATCAGAAGAATTGGAGCATTATAAAAGTCGTCTCCCTAGCATTTTCTCCCATTAATGCTGTCACATAACTTAAATGTCCTTTTACTTGAAGTTGTATTATAAAAGGCAATGTGTGAGCTATGGTTCTGGTCATATCAGTCACACAGGCATTCCATACACACAAAGAACACTTGGGATCGACAACGGTATGTCAACACAATATAGTAGAAAGCCCAAGAGCATGTTCCTCATGGTCAGAAATGAAAAAAAAGAACAAGGAAATCCAAACTTTAGGTTGGGTGCAGGGTACCCGCATGTCGGTTTCATCGGTCCATTACCGGACCGGATTTCCTTGTTTTTACCGGGTCGGGTACCCGGCCCGATAAAATCCAAAAAAATCAGATTTTGACCCGACATTTTTTGGCCGGGTCGGTGGGTTTTCGGGTCAGGTTTGCGGGTCGGGTTTTTCTGAACACCCCTAATGCGTACTTGTGTAGCATACCTGATGTGCACGCAGCACGAAGCAGAGAGAGCAGGGGAGGAAGGGTGTGAAGTCGTGGTGTGGGTGCCAGTGCGGCGGGGCAACCGATTTGAGGGAGAGAAAATGCAGTGAGTGAGAGTTAGAGAGTAGCGAGAGACATACGAGAGAGCAGGGAGAGGTGCGGTGCGGCTGGCCGGCTTGGATGGGGAAAGGTGGCGTACGGGGTGCGGCGGGCCGGCTTAGACTCGGAAAGGTGGCGTACGGGGGTGCGACGGTGGTCGGTGGATGAAGGCGGCGAGTGGAGGGTGGTCTTTGCGGTGGTTCGAAGGTGGCAGGCGTGGATGGTGTTGCGGCGGTGTTGGTGTTTTGATATTGAATTAAAATAGAGAAGAGAGTGGTAATAAAACTTTGGGGGCTTTCTTCGCCGGTGGTTTCCAGCAAGATCTTGAGGGAGGAAAAGACTGAAATGAAGGGTTGAGTGTGTGATTTTTTGATTGTAGGAGTGCTGATTTGTGTGGTGTGCTTGAGCAATGGACGTGGCTATTTATAGTCATTGTTGGGCTTACGGAAAGCTTAAGACTACGGATTAATGTTGATGGATTTACAAAAACCGGGGGACATTTACGAGTTGTTGACTTGGGGGAGAATGAGACAAGTAGTTCGATTCTTTTAGGGGGAACAAATTCTAAAAAGTTTGCTTGCTTGCCATGAGGGGAAGGAGAGAGGTGGAACCGTGGAAAGAAGAAGAAAGTCAATATTTTGACTTTAAAATTATTTTCTTCTTTTTCTTTTATTTTCATAAACTAGAAAATTAACCATATGTTACCTTATTTCCTACATTTTGTAACTCCGTAAATTATGCGGTTAATCAAATTTTAAGTATTACGTAATTAGTTAAATAATAAAATTTATATTTTAACCTCTCATTACAATTAATTAGTTAATTAAGCATGGTTAAGTTTTTAGGATATTACATAATGAGCAGTCAAGATCTTAATCCAAAGCATAGGTTTTGGAGTTTGAGTTTTCGGATACCCAAACCACTGCGAAGAGGGTTAGTGATAATATCCCAAGAGATGCGTGCAAGATAAATGGGATCGGTCAACTTTGTTCCACAAAAACCTTTTGCAATGTTGATCAATAGAGGAGATAATTGAAGAAGGGAGTAAAGTTGTTTGCATAGCATAGAGGGGATAGGTGTTCAACACAAATTTAATAAGGGTGGATCTACTCGCCATATTCAAAAGCTTAGCCTGCCATCCACTACAAGAAAATAGGTTTTGGGCGACGGAATTGAAACTTAAGGGCGACAAAAAGGAATGTCGTGGCCCATTGTTGAAAACAAGGGCGACGAGCTGATTTTGTAGCCCATAGTGTAAATTATGGGAGACAAAAATCGTTGTTGTTGCCCAAATTCATATTTGGGCGACGAGATAAGTTTTGGGTTGCCCATTATCTTAATTAGGCGACGAAACTATATATTTCGTTGCCCTTGTGTAGTAAATGGCACAATTCAAATTATGTCTCGTTGCACAAACCCAAAAGAAAATAGCGGAAAAGAAACCCGCTCTAATATTTTCCCACGAAATCACGTATTTCACTTCTTCAAGACTTCAACTGCTCATCCTGTCAAAAAAAAAAACTTTAACTGCTCATCTCCTCCTCAACTCACACCCTCTCTGGTCCGCCCTCATCTTTTTCTTTTTTCCTGTGACTGGTTGGCGCTTCGGACGACATCCTGACGTTTCTCAGGTGACGTTTCTCTGGTTATGATGGAAAATTCGATTTATGGAAAATTCGATTATTGAGTAATGAGTTTCTACTCTGCCCTAACTTTTTTTAATTATGGCAGGTGGTGAGGTGGGTGGCGGCTTGAGGTCAGCGGCGAGTTCGGCTGCAAGGTTGGTATATTTTATTATTTGCCCTAACTCACGAATCAAACTCCCTTCTTGTCAAACAAAACAGTTGTTTACCTTGAATTATTGGTATGAATTTGTCAATGTTTTCTTGAATTGCTTAGATTATTTGTTGTTACGAGTGAATGTGAAATTTTGATTGGTATTTTTCAAGTTCAATGCGTTTCTTTCTCCTTCACTCATATCCCTTCTTTTTTCCCTTTGGTTCAAGCTTTTCTCTAAATCCTATAGTCTTCAAGCTATTGTGCTAAACTCTATAGTTTAACGTTCAACAAAATAATGGAAGCCTCTGTTTTGCTGATGGTACTTAGCGTTTTAGGTAGTTAGGAGTTCCAATATGATTTGAAAGGCTCTTTGTTGCGAAATGTGTTCTTTTTGGAGATAATGAGAAACTAGAATCGAAATTTGAAGTTTCTAGATAATTATCTTATTCTAGGAGAGTAAGTTCGACTTATCAACTATGTGCTTATTAGTGTCTTGGGTTTAGGTTATTTACGTGCCTAAATTTGTGTTGAACATGTCTATAGAACATTTTTGTTCTTTGGTATATATTACTGACTTTAAACTTGGCTACGGGGAGAAGGTGTGTACGCCAAAGGAACAATGGGGTTTAGGAATAAGGAGAGTTTAGAATTGGTATGTGGCCATATCGTATGATGTCATCTAGCTCTTCCTGAAAACAACTAATTATCAATAACACCGACGAAACCTCATAAACTAAAAGCAGTTTACTAAGTTGATGGCAGCTAGCAAGATTCAGACATTAAATCATTAATTTAAAAGAAATCTTACATCAATTAAAATTTATCAAACAAGAAAAGTGTGGAGAAAAAACATAAGCTCTATCAGTAGCAATTGGATAGTTTATTCACCACTTTTCATTAACATTGGGTCAAACCATTTCTTTTTTCTTTCTAAATAAAAAAGCGTGGAGTTTATTCTTGGCCCTCATGTTTTCGTTGATCTCTCAGTTTCCGCATGTGGACTATGATTGCTGATTGAAAATGCTTTTCTGGTATTCATTTCAGTGGGAACTGGTTGTGTACTTGTGTTAATCTGTATATCTATCTGTTCTTATTTTGGAGCAATATATGGTTGCCACAAGTAGAATATATATCCAGTAATCTATCTAGTATTAGTTTTTAAACACTGGACCCAAGACTGTTCTTACTAATATGTGTACTACATAGACTACAGTCTTATAGGCCAGCAATACTGTCTTAAGGTGGAGCTATTGGCCAATTAATACTCGAGATGGCTTATATATTTCTTCTTGAGCGTTGATAACTCTTAACTTACGGATAGTGTTAAAGAAAATATAGAGTATATCATGGTTTGTGTGGCTTCTGATCTGATAGAGGCGAACTTTTGTATATAGATGATAGTGTTGATATCCTCTTCTCTTGTAATGACCATAATTAATAGATATCAAGACCTGTCGAACTAGTTAGTGTTGAAGGTTCTTTAAAAGGCTTATTAATTTGACTGAAAGAGAAATTTCAAATCCTCATAAGCACTCTACTTTTGGTGTTTAATGTGTCCTATATCTTCAATGATTTATTTTTAATATTTGAAACAATTCATTCCTTTGATAATCATACCCAGTTTTGCCAATAGCAGCTTTCTGCTGGTCGCAGGTATAAAAATTATGTTACAGTGTAGTGTGCCGATGTTTTTTTTTTCAGATACATTTGCAGATTTAATTGCTTGAGAATAGGTCAGTAGGGCACAAAGATTTTCTTTATGGGTTTAAACTTTAGTATTTTGTAATCATACTTTGCAGTTCGTACTACATTGATTTACTAAGATTTTTTCCTAATTAATTACTTTCACATGCACTTGTAGCATATTAGAGAACTTAATACAGAGAACAAGCTAAAGGCGCCGAAACACCGGCCCAATGGTTCCACGATCTACGGCGAGAATAATGTATGACATGGTGCGTAATTTTCGTTTTCTTTATTACATGATGTACTATATATTTCTTTTGGTATATATGTAATCATTTGTTGTATGATATGTAGATGAATGAGCCACCCGTTCTTCCAACACAAGATCTTGAAGGATCATACAAACCTATTGAAGTGGAACAGGAACCTAACTATGTCTGATTATTTGAGAAGACCAAAAAGTAAGGTTATTCACCCTACCTTTTTTTAGGGGTGTTAGTTTTCAGTGGCCTTGCTAGTACTTCAAAAAGACACCATGGGAACCCATTGCTGAAGAAAATTATGAAGAACTCAAAAAACTTCATGAAACTCAGACTCAGGAGCATGGTGAGGACACACTCAATGTGAAAGATGCTTACATTAAAGCTTTAAAACGTAGATCTGGGTATGTGAGAGGACTTAGTCCTGGAGCTCGACCGTCGAAAAAAGGTAGAACCGGAGAGAACAATGAACGGTTGTCTACCCAAGTTGACACACTTGGTGCATCAAATGAGGAACTCAGAGTATCAAATGAGCAACTTAAGGCATCTAATGAAGAGCTTAAAGCATCTAATGAAGAGTTCAAAGCATCCAATGAAGAGCTTAAAGCAGAATTTTCTAGAATGAACAAAGAAGCTATTGAACGTGAGAAGAAAATGAGAGAAGATATGCTAAAAATGTTTGAGGACATGAGGTGATTATTCTCTTAAGCTTTTCTATGAATGTTTTTTAATTCTGGAGTTTTCTTTATGAACTAACTGTTTATTCATGTTATTTGACTAAATTTGATTGTTAAAGATAAAACACCTCTTGAAGTTCCATCTCACTGATTAGTTATTTTTTGGTTTCTTTGAGTGTATCAACCATGATCTGCCTTGTACTTACCTTGGTCGGCCTTTAAACTTTAATCCCAGTGGAGTAGTTTGTTGGACTTGGTTGTATTTTCTTTTCCCCTTTAAGCTTATGATGGATGCAACTAGAAGATTCGACAGATCTATGAGGGTTATTGTGGTCTTGTAGAGGAGGAGAGGGATCAATTTATGAGATGGGATCATGTGTGGTGATCGAGGGTGCAAAGTCTTTGGTGCGATGTTCTTTGTGTTTGGAAAGAAGGATTACTATAAGTTGTACTATGGAACTCATTGCTGAAATCATTGTTGTCGTTTTGAATGATATAATGATTGTATTATTTTGAATGATGTAGTGATGGGTGCATTTGTACATATTGCTTTTTTTTGGGCGGAAGAGTAAAAAGATCATTTGCCCCCCCCCCTAATTTTTTTATCACATGGGTGCCTAATTTTAACGTTTTCGCTTTTATCAGGAACAATGGGTCGTGACTATCTTCCCAAATTAGCAAAGGAAAGCTATATGAAGTATGACAAGGCTTAAATTATGTGAATTTCTTCGTAGATTATGGGTAGTGCTAATTAGTTTTTTTTAGATTTACTTTGAATTTTGTAAGACATTCAAGTTACGTCGGATATTGAATTTGAAGATTATTTTGTACTCCACCGGTTGTCTACAATTTACTATTCCATGAATACTTCTTTTATTATATCATACTTTTGTTTTTAATAAGTTTATATACTTATATATGAATATTTGGGCAACTAATCAGGTATTGCACATTGTTATTTGAATAAAGCGTGAGTTTTAAAATTATGTAAAGCAATTCGTAGCCCAAAATACTTTGGGCAACGAAACCGTTGTTGCCAAAGATAGCATTCTGGTAAGGTTATAACACACAATGGGCGACGACAAATAGTGACTGTTGCACAAAGTTCTATAATATGGGTAACGAAAGTGAAGTTGTCGTTGCCAACACTGTGTCAAGTTTAGGCAACGATATAAAAAACTCGTAGCACAAAATAACATTATGAGCACCGAAAGCATTTCGATGCCCAAACAACCGTTTGTGCAACGAACATGATATTCGACGCCTAAAATGGAAAGGGCGTCGAACCTTAGACGACGAAATTGGCGCGCAAAAATCTCGTTGCCCAAACCTTTGTGCAACGAAATTGTCCCATTGGGCGACGAATATTTTTGTTGCCCAAAACCTATTTCCTTATAGTGATCCTTTGATACGATCTTTAGTTTCATCAAGGAGGTCAAAATAGTCACCTTTCCTTAACTTGAGAGGACTAATATGAACCCCTAGATACTTCCCAAAGAAATTGGAGAATTTAAAAGAGTTTCTAAGCACACCAAGATGAAGCTGGATAGGACATTCTTTTAGGAAATATTAAATGTGATTTAAAGTCATTAAGCTTTAAACTGATGTGAGAATGGTGACTTGATCGTGTGCTAGGAGCCTTGGGGGCTCAATATGGTGTGGAGAAGAAGTTGGGTGAAGGGCCTGGGCATTAATCGAAGACAAAGACGCCGGGCGGGAGCTCATGCCGGGTCGGGCATATCGGCGAAGAGGAGTTTTGTCGGTTTTCGGTGCCGGGTCGCGCGCCTTTGGTGCCCGAGTAGCGCACTTCGACGGAACGCACGATTCGGCTATTCTAATGTCGTTTCTTCTAATCCTAAACCTAGATTAAAGAGGTTTAGGAGCCGTTTAGCGAGCGAGAGCAAGACCATCAAAACACAAGAGAGAAAACAATAGAGAAGTTCTGAGAGAGAGCTTTGAGAGATTCATTGAAGAGAGTATTCAAGTGATTCGATCTTGCCTATTGTATTCATTGTTCCACTTGATCATAGTGAAAGAATTTATCCCTTCCCTGAGGACGTAGCTATCAAATTGATAGTGAACCTCGTTAAATCTTGCGTGTTCTTTATTCGTTTTTCGCGTTTGATTGTTTGTTTATTCGCTTCCGTTGCAACAAACTTGGTACCAGAGCCTGAGATTAAAATCAGTGTAAGGGATCCTGGAAGATGAATAAGATGAACTCGAAGATTGACAAGTTTATTGGGAGGAATAGTTTCGGACTATGGCAGATAAAGATGCGTGCTTTATTAAAGCAACAAGGCATCCGGAAACCTCTTGTCAAAAAGGATGACAAAAGCAAAGGCTGAGATGGCCCTAGTGAGGCCGGGTGGAGTCGATGGAGGAGAAGGCTCACTCCACGATTTTGCTATGTTTGGCGGGACGATGTGATCACGGAAGTTGCGGGCACGAAATTACTGGCTGGCCGGTACGTGGGCGAAGTTGGAGAGTCTCTACATGACAAAGTCACTCACCAACAAGTTGCTTTTGAAGCAACGCTTGTTTGCCTTGCGTATGCAAGGAGGTACGTCTCTAAGAGATCATCTAGATAAACTTAATACTATTTTACTTGATCTGCGTAATAAAGATGTTAAGATTGAGGATGAAGATCTTTGCTTTGATTTTGCTTGTTTCACTTCCAAATACATATGAAAACTTTGTTGAATCATTTGTTGTTGGGAGAGAGACTGTGACCCTAGAAGAAGTGAAGTCAGCACTATTTACTAGGGAGTTGCGCCAGAAGGCGGCAACGACAGAGAGTGGTGGAGATTCGGGGGCTGGGTTAGTGGTAAACTCGGCTAAGGGGAAGGGTCCTAAGAAGAAAAAAAATTCTAAGGGCAAAGGGGCCAATCCTAGGAATGTCTGTCACATCTGTAAAGAACCTGTCCATTAGAAGCATCAATGCCCTAAGAATCCTAAAGTTTCCAATGCTAACATTGCACAACAGGTACGAAATATGACTCCGAGGAGGACTTAGCACTAGGCTCTTTGTTGATGTGTCTAGTCCGTCTGAACATTGTGTTCTAGATTCGGGATGTTCTTACCATATGTGTCCTCATCGTGATTGGTTTACTTCTTATGAGTCTTGTGATGGTGGTAATGTTATTATGGGTAACGATGCTACTTGTAAGGTTGTAGGGAGGGGTTCCATTAAGATAAGGACCATTGAGGGTGAGGTTCGTACGTTGATGAATGTTAGGCATGTTCCACAGTTAAGGAAAAATTTGATTTCTCTGGGTGTCTTAGATAAAGGAGGATTTAATTTTTTCGGCTCGGATGGGGAATTATGTCCATGGAAAGGTTCGAAGTTGGTGCTTAAAGGCGCCAAAGTGGGTATCTTGTATGTTGTGCGAGGTACTATTCGGCCGGTTCTCGCAAATGTTGCTTCGCTAGTCCCGAGGAGGTGACTAAGTTGTGGCACGGAGCGACTTGGTCATATGGGTGAGCGTGGGATGCAGATATTATCCAAGATGAATCTTCTTGATGGCCACAAGGTGAAGAACCTTGAGTTTTGTGAACATTGTGTGTTGGGTAAGCAACACAGGGCTAAGTTTAGCAAGGGGCTTCACATAACTAAGGCTACGCTGGATTATATTCACTCAGATTGCTGGGGGCCTGCTCGGGTAGAAGGTATAGGAGGATTCAGTTTCTTTGTGACTTTTATTGATGATTTCTCCAGGTACAGTTGCTTTATTGTTTAAAGCACAAAGGAGAGGCTTTTAAGACTTTTGTTCAATGGAAAGTCTTAGTGGAAAATCGGACGAGGCAAGAAGATTAAAAGGCTACGTACGGATAATGGTCTTGAATTTGTTAACGATGAATTAATGAGTTTTGCGGGGAAAGAAGGGATTGTGAGACATCGTACTGTCGGGGAAAACACCACATCGAGAATGGTGTTGCGGGCGGTTGAATCAAACCTTGCTAGAGAGAGTTCGATGCATGCTCTCTAATGCGGGGTTGACTAGAAAATCTTGGAGTGAAGCCGTGAAAACGGCATGCTACTTGATAAACCGTGGTCCACATACGGGTATTGATTGCAAGGTACCTTATGAGGTATGGTGCGGGAGAAGTGCCGATTATTCTAGTTTGCGTGTCTTTGGTTGTATTGTTTATTATCATGTAAGTGAAGGTAAACTTGAACCAAGGGCCAAGAAGGGTTGTTTTCTGGGATATGGAGATGGTGTTAAGGGTTACCGGATTTAGTCCCCATTAGAAGGGCGTGTCATACTTAGTAGAGATGTTACTTTTGATGAGAATACTATGTTTGTATCTACTAACAAACCTGCGGGGGATCCGATGATAGCACTACTTGAAGGAATTGAGCAAGTAATTGCGGCGGTTCCTACTCCCGAGACACGGGTTCGAAGTCGGGTGGAGGATGATGTTCCGGGAGATTCTCCTATTGTGGAGACTAGTCGGAGCGAGATGGAGTTGTTGCTTGATGAAACAACCGAACTTGAGTCCGATCATGAGGAAAGCTGTTGATGAAGGTCGAAACGACCTAGGAAGAAGACGCATAGGCGATTGAACGGGATAGAAGACAGGAAAGTTCTGGCCGAAGCTCTTTGTGTAGAGGAGATGATTGGTTATGCATTACATGTAGGCGATGATATAGAGTCACCCGAACCAATGTCCTACAACGAAGCGGTTGCTAGTAACGAATCATCCAAGTGGTTAGTTGCTATGAGTGAAGAGATGGAGTCTATTCACAAGAATCGATACATGGGAACTTGTGAAGGTGCCACATGGTCGTAAGGTGGTGGGTTGCAAGTGGGTATTCAAGAGGAAAGAAGGAATTTCAGAGGGTGACAGTGTCAGATACAAAGCCAGACTAGTTGCAAAAGGGTTCAGTCAACGGGAAGGGGTAGACTACAATGAGATTTTCTCACCGTGGTACGTCATTACCTCTATTAGAGTGTTATTAGCAATAGTAACACATTTTGATTTGGAGCTTGAGTAGTTAGATGTGAAAACTGACTTTCCTACATGGAGAGTTGGAGGAGGATATTCGATGAGTCGACCGGAGGGATTCGTTGTTCCGGGGAAGGAGAACTTTGCTTGCCGACCGAAGAAGTCCTTGTATGGACTTAAGCGATCCACCTAGGCAGTGGTATAAGAGGTTTGACAGTGACTTCATGGTTGAGCATGGATTTGACGGGAGTCCTTATGATTGTTGTGTTTATCATAGCAAGGTGGAGGGCCGGTTCTTATATTTATTTATTATTATATGTTGATGACATGCTTATTGCAACGAAGAAGAAGTCAAACGTATTGAAATTGAAAAAGCTTTTGAGTTCTGAGTTTGACATGAAAGACTTGGGAGCAGCAAGGAAGATTCTAGGCATGGAGATTTATAGGGATCGTGCTCGGAAGAAACTTTTCTTAGCTCAGAAAAGTTACATCTTGAAGGTACTCGACAGGTTTGGTATGAGTACTGCGAAATCTATTGATACTCCTGCTGCTTTGCTAATGCTCGTCTTTACGTTGTTCTTTCTCCTCAATCTGATGAGGAGAAGGAGTACATGTCTAAGGTTTCGTATGCTAGTGCTGTCGGTAGTTTGATGTATGCTATGGTGTGCACTAGGCCAGATTTAGCTCATGCTGTTAGTGTTGTTAATAGGTTTATGACTCAACCTGGGAAGGAACACTGGCAAGCTGTACATGTGAAGCGGATTTTCCACTATCTGAAGGGAACGGTAGATGTTGGTCTCATATATGGGAATGATGCTGAGTGTTTGGTGACCGGATATTCTGATTCGGATTATGCTGCGGATATAGACACTAGAAGGTCAATGACTGGGTATGTATACACTCTAGGAGGGTCCGTGATTAGTTGGAAGGCTACGTTGCAGTCTTCAGTGACATTGTCTACTACGGAGGCTGAGTACATGGCTCTAACTGCTGCGGCAAAGGAGGGTATATGGTTACGTGGTTTGGTCAGTGATTTGGGTCTACATCATGATCATGCAACTGTGTATTGTGATAGCTTGAGTGCTATTTGTCTCGCCAAGGATCTGGTGCATCATGATAGAACTAAGCACATTGATGTGCGGTATCATTTTCTGAGGAGTGAGAAGAGGATAGTGGTGAAGAAAGTTGGGACTGCCGATAACCCAGCTGATATGTTCACCAAGCCAGTTCCAGTTCGCAAGTTCAAACATTGCTTGGACTTGTTGAACGTTGATAGTCACATATAACCCCTTTGGGGTTGTTGTCTCAAGGTGGAGGCAATCCCGGCCCCGGGCTAAACAGGGTAAAACCCGACACCGGGTTAAAGGTGTGTGACTTGGGAGGGATCGATATCTCATGTATTGTTGAGAGGTATCATGGTTATCTTTTCAAGGTGGAGTACTTGTAGAAGATGCAAGTCAAGGTGGAGATTTGTGAGAATGGTGACTTGATCGTGTGCTAGGAGCCTTGGGGGCTCAATATGGTGTGGAGAAGAAGTTGGGTGAAGCTGGGCATTAACTGAAGACAAAGACGCCAGGCAGGAGCTCATGCCCGGGTTGGGCATATCGAGCGAAAGAGGAGTTTTGTCAGTTTTCAGTGCCCGGGTCGCACGCCTTTGGTGCCTGAGTCGCGCACTTCGACGGAACGCACGATTCGGCTCTTCTGATGTCGTTTCTTCCAATCCTAAACCTAGATTAAAGAGGTTTAGGAGCCGTTCAGCATGAGCGAGAGCAAGACCATCAAAACACAAGAGAGAAAACAATAGAGAAGTTCTAGAGAGAAAGAGATTTGAGAGATTCATTGAAGAGAGTATTCAAGTGATTCTCTTGCCTATTGTATTCATTGTTCCGCTTGATCATAGTGAAAGAATTTATCCCTGCCCTGAGGACGTAGCTATCAAATTGATAGTGAACCTCGTTAAATCTTGCGTGTTCTTTATTCGTTTTTCGCGTTTGATTGTTTGTTTATTCGCTTTCGTTGCAACACCTGAGAGAAACCCAAACTCCTCCATGATAGCCAACATTGAGTGAAGATTGGAATTAGTAGCCTTTCCAAAAAGAGATCCTTAGAAATATGGAGAGGAAGCCAGCGGTTACTTGAGACTGAAGTTTCAATTATGCAAGATAAGCGCTCCATGATAGCCAACATTGAGTGAAGATTGGAATTTGTAGCCTATAAGCCAGAAATCTTTGAGGGTGGAGGGATTAAGAATTTTGGGGATGAGAGAGAAGTAGGTGTGATTGATATCCTGAGGGATGGAACTAGATTCGAAACATTGAGAACTGAAGGAAGAGATGCTATGACCTAACTCCGGCCAGAAATGTTTGTAGAATAGAGACTCTATTCTATCCGGCCCGGGACATTTTGTAGGCGACATTCAGGTGAGATACTCATAAATCTCATTCGAAGAGGGATTAACCATGAGGGATGAAATGTGATAAGAGTGAAGTTGGGTGTGGGACGAGAAGGATGAGTTAGGATAATGGAGATCATGAGTGGTGGAAAAGATCTATTGGAAATAATAACAACCATTTCCTTTAACAAAACATCATCCGAAACCAACAAACCAGCATCATCATGAAGCTAGACAGATGATTTTATTTTTTGTTTTCTTTATTTTCGCAACCACATGAAAAAATTTAGTATAGTAGTCCATGCGTTTTCGCCAGTCTAAACCAGCCTTTTATGCCCAAATGACTTTCTCAATCTGATGAAGATGATTAAGATCAGATAAAAGCTGTTGCTCGAGGTTAAGAAGGAATTCAGAGTTTCTTTCGGCAAGAGCAATCTAGATTCCAACTATACAAGCTAAAATACATTTTTTCTTTTGAAAAATTATGACAAATGGCATGTTTATCCCAATTCTTAATGGAAAGTTGGAAATTTAGCCTGCCCATATCCACAGGGGGGGATTCCAATTACGAATAAAGAAATCCTTAAAATCAGGATGGTGAAGCCATGCTTCTTTACATTTAAAAGGATAATTACGATGGGTATCATGCATGTTATTATTTGTACAAACAAGAATTACGCACTGATCTGAATGAGTTTTAGGCAAGTGTAAAACCTTGGTATTTGGAAAATTGCAAAGCAGGTGGGATTGACTAACGCCTTGTCAAGGCGTTAACGAATAAGCTGCAGACCCAATCTAGCATTGCTCCAAGTGAATGAGTTGCCATGAAACCCAACATCCACCAACGAGGTGGAGTCCATAAAATTTTCCAAGTCCTTCCCTTGACTCCGACGAAAGGGACGACCTTTAGATTTATATGACTGGCTAGTGATATCATTAAAATCACTTAGGACCAACCATGGGTTATTATCCAGGAGGGAGGTTCCGTTGCATTTTGTTCCAAAAGGAATGCTTTCTTGCACTATTAGTAAGTGCATGCAAACCATTGATGAGAACATCTAGCTTTTGAAGGCTAAAATGGAATAGAGAATGTAAATAGTTGGGTTTCTCATTGTACAGAATTAGGTCAACATTATCTTTCCAGAATGGCCAAATGCCTTCCTAAGGCCGGAGGCAGGTTCAACTTTGTAATAAGTAAAACCTAAGCGACGACAAACTTGGCGTGCCCTGTCTTCACCTGACTTGGTTTCTAAAATTATAAAAATAGAAGGGCGTTGAATTTGAATAATTGAGAGAGCGTGAGTAACAAAGGTATCAAATGTCCCCCCTCGAATTTCCAAAAAATAATTTTCATGTTGAAGGATGGCATAGTTGGTTTAACCAAAGGCTCTTTCCCTTCCCTATGCTTCTTAGGAATGTAAGGCTCCCAATCATCCCAATGCGGACTCTGGTTGAGCTTCCAGATTTCCATGATCGTGAGAGGAATCAGGTATGTGAAGATCTCCTTCTCCTTCCGGGATAGTAGACAGTAGCGGGTTTCGAATTGCAGACCCACCACTCTGTCGAGGATTGTAAAGCACGTCATTCTATTTTTGGTAAGGGCCATATCATGCCCTAGACTTACGAGTCTAAGAGTGTTGAAAGGGGGGTTTCTCGATGGTGGAGAAGTTGGACGTTATGGTGATGGTGGAGTGGTAACTCATGAAGGGGTTTGTGGTGATGGAGGTTGGAGGGAAAGGTGGTATGATGCAAGTGTTTTCAAGGTCTGGGTCATCAAGGACAAGGACTCCGATGTTGGGGGGAGACTCAGAGAAGTCCATAGTAGAGGGGTAGGATGAGTGGGGAAGAGATTCAAGAGGATGGAAAGAGTGATTGCACGCATGGAGGATCACCGGGTGAGTAAGTGGAATGAAGTTTAGAATTTGGGGATGTGGGTGCCGTTGCGCATTCCGTGGTCGTGGGTGAACGGTTGACGGTGACTCAGAGATGACTAGGATGGTGGCTGAGAGGAGGGGGATTGTTGGCGACGGTGGTAACATTGATTGAAGCACTGGGGGTTGCCGTTATGGTCCGCCCTCGTCCGAGGTGAGCGAATAGGAAGATATTTGGTGAGACGAGGATGGGGAGGAGGATTGTACTTTGCCATCTTGGTTACTGGGAGAAAAATTTGATACTGGATGATTTTCTGAGCAAAGAGATATAGGGTTGGTAAACGAAGAACTGGCTAAAATAGAGGGAGGGAGGAAGGGGAGTAGATTAGAGGGTGGAGGGGAGCATACTTGCTAAGTGGCAAGATTTCTCCGGTGAGGATAAAAGCACTTTCTTCCGCAACAAATTAAATCGGAGGGAGGACGAGAGATTAGAGCGAGAGAAATGATTGTGGTTTTGGGGAAGAGAGGGATTGGTAGATGAACGGGCGTTTTGGGTAGACGTGAAGGGGGGGTATGTTTTGAGGATGAATTAATTACTTGTCTGGGAGGGAGTTTTCTATGATCCAGAGAGCTCATGGATTTGGGTGGATGCTTTGATTTAATGGGCTCAGAAGATCTCCGTCATGGCCTATTATTGTTGACAACAATCCACGGGCCATATGGATCAATTTCGGGCCCAGTTTTAGATGGGTCCATGATAGAGTCAGAAGATTTGGTGGGTGCAACAAAATAAGTGTCAGGCTGAGGAAGTTCAAAAGAGGTGGGCCTTGAATGAGAGAAATTAGGAACGTTGGAAGGAACTATTGTGCAAGTGTCCTTCGTATGGCCCACTTTGCCACAGAGAAAGCACAAAGAGTGGAGGTTTTCATATTGAATTTGCTGCCAGTCACCGCCGACCCAGACTTTGGTGGTAGCTTTGTCTTCCAAATTCAATTCAACACAGACTCGAGCATACGGCCCTTTGGAAACATGATCAGTTGCATAATCCACCCTGATCGGCTTCCCAACAACCTTCGCTATAGAAGAGAGATTGTTTGTCAAAATGTTCAACAGGGAGTCTAGAAAACCTAATCCAAACAATTAATTTTGATAAAGGATTCATTGATGGCCTAAAATTGGGCTTCCAAGTTGTGAGCATAAGGTAATGATCAAGAACAAACCAGGGACGTCCAAACACGGTCCGTTCTAGATCATCCATCATGGAGAAGCGAAATAGATAAACATTCTTGCCAATATCTATTATTTCAAGCTGACCTTTTGGACGCCACATGGTTTACACCCGTTGTGCCATAAAGGTTGGGCGAATCGTTATTCCAAGAATCTCCCCATAAGGGTTAGTTGCCATGGTTTCTGAAGGGATGAAAGCTCATCCTTGGAGAAGTTAATAACATTAGGAGATTCAGGGGGAATGGGGTTGGAATCATCACATTCTAACACATTAAGAATTATTTGCTTGGCTTCAGGAAACCACTGGGAGGAATTAGCAACCGCTTCACGGAAAGAAGTGGCATGTGGGGGGGGACGAATTTGAGATCCGAGGAAATCTCGCCATGGCTATGTCTTGAGACACTAGATCTGGTGGTTTCATAGTAAGAGCAGCCATTGGATAATCCATATATAGTGACTCCCATGGCCTCCTTGTGTAAAAAATAAGGGGATGATCCTTGATGATCACTCGGTGGAGTCAAATAGCTAATGGAAGTTCTAGAGAGAATTCTAGAGAGGGAATTTTAAAGAGAGAGTGGAGGACAAGATGTCATATGTTGTTCTAGACTAGGATACTTATTGCATTAAATTGGGCTTAGTTAATCTGGGTCGATCGTTTGACATTAAAGCTAGTGTGAGACCGTCGTTTGCAAGAATTAGTGGTAACATGAATAACAAGGAGATGATATGAAAAAAGTGAACCAAAAAAAGGTAAAATAAATTGAAAAAAAGTATGACAAACAAGTGAAAACGATATTAGCAAAAAAAGAAGAATGTGTATAGAACCTTAACAAAAAAAAGAGTAGATTTTAAGGTATCATTTAACCCAAAAAAAAGTTAAGGTAGTAATAGCTTACAAAGTGTTTATTTTTTTTAATGTAAAATGAATTAATTAATGAAAGAGTCATATGATATCTACAATAACAATAAAAAAAAATAGCAAATACATAATTGATCAAATAAAATTCTAAATTGGCAAAATCACGATCATTGCAGATGAAATCTGACAATTCTGTATACCTACTTTGGTTACATCATTTGGAACAACATTCCACGATGGGGCCTTTCGATCTGTTGTAGTTTTAAAATAAGGAAATGTAGAATTGATATCTGCCATCACATTGCACAAATCTTCATCAACTAATTAAATTCTCCTACAAAATTAAGAACATAACCCCAAAATCTTACAAAGTGAGAAATAAGACCTAATATATGGATAGATTAATTCCAATAGATGGGTAGAAATAACTCAATAATTGGGTAGTACAACTCTCCCACAGAGAGAGAGTATGAAGATTTATTATTGACTTGAATTAAAAACTAGAAAAAAAAAACTAGAAAATTGAGGCTTATCATTCCTTATATTCAGCCTTCCGTTTTTTCTCTTTGAAGCCTACTTAAGGGCTGATTCTCTTTAGTCAAAACACACAGAAAATAACTCTTTCTTCAAAACTTCTCCATAAAATATTCTCTGGTTTTTGGGCAATTTTCTGATCTCCATCCGAGGTGTGTGAGTGCACACATATCTTGGAGTCGTGCTAATCCTGGAGGACGATTGCTTGGTTTCTACTGCACCGGGGTAGCGCGAAATCGTCTTTTAGGACAGTGGTCATCCACGTCACGGCAAACTGCTCTTCGTTCACGCTTCAATAGATAAGTATCATTTTATTATTTTAATTGCAACAATCTAAAAGACGATTATGGCTTCCAAATTCACTATTCCTGACATGTCCAAACTAGAACCGTTAGATGGGAAAAATTATAAACGTTGGGCTGTTAGAATGCAGTTTTATTTGGAACAAATTGATGTTGCGTATGTTCTTGAGGATGTAACCTTACCTTCTTGTGAAACTGAAAAATCTGAATTTGAAGCGAAATTTGCTAAGGACGATAGAACTTGTAAGGGTGTGCTATTGCACCATAAGTCTAATGCTCTGCTTGATATATACATGTTGTTTGATCATGCTAAGAACATTTGGGATGCACTTAAGGGGAAATATTGGTCTGATGATGCTGGGACTAAACGCTAGTGTGTTAGTAAGTGGTTAGGTTTTCAACTTGATGATGATAAACCTATAATTGACCAAATTCATGACTATGAGAATATCTGTATTGCTATGGCTGGTGAAGGACTGTGTATCTGTGATTATACCCTTGTCATAGTGTTGATTGAAAAACTGCCTCCCTCATGGAAAGACTTTTGTAACCAGTTGATGCATAAAAAGACAGACCTAACCTTAGAGGGGCTCATAGGTCACCTGAAAATTAAGGAGGAAAATCGTATTAAGGATAAGGGGACCAATATCTTTGGTGGTTCTTCTAAGGCAAATCTGGTGGAACCTAAGACTTCAAACCATTCTGGTAAGACCTTTAGAAAGGATTTCAAACCTCAAGGAGGAGTACAGAAATACAAATTCAGGGGAAACTGTCATAATTGTGGTAACCAGGTCATAAAGCCAAAGACTGCAGAAGTAAGAAGAAATCTGGACAGAACTAAGCTAACGTTGCAGAAGCTGTTGATAACTTTGTAGCTGTTGTGTCAGAGGTTAATCTTGCAGGTAATGTCACTGAATGGATCGTTGATACTGGAGCAACGAGACACATCTACACCAATCAGAACATATTTTCAACCTACGACAAAACTGATGGTGAGAATGTATTCATGGGCAACTCGGCTTCTGCAAGTGTTCAAGGGAAAGGGAAGATAATTCTCAAACCTAGTTCTGGAAAGCTTCTCACTCTTACTAATGTTTTACATGTTCCTGAAATGCGTAGGAATTTGATGTCTGGTAGTTTGCTTATGAAAGCTGGTCTTAGACTTTCTTTTGAATCTGATAGGCTTGTTCTTACTCATAATGGGGACTTTGTAGGGAAGGGGTTTTGTGATGGGGGGACTCTTTATTCTTGATGCTTCTGTTGAAACTATGAATAAAATGGCTAGTACTTCTTCTGCTTATATTACTGAGTCTATTGATTTATGGCATGCAAGGTTGGGTCATGTTAATGTTGCTTTTATTAAAAGGCTTAAACATTTGAATTTAATTCCAAACTTCTCTAAAACTGGATTTTTAAAATGCGAAGTATGTGTTGAAGCCAAATTTGCAAAGAAGCCATTTAAATAAATAGATAGACAGACTGAAGTATTAGAGCTTGTTCATAGTGATTTGGGGGATTTTAAAAATCATGAGAGCAGGGGTGGTAAAAGGTATTACATTACTTTTATTGATGACTGTTCTCGTTTTACTATGATTTATCTTCTCAGATCAAAGGATGAAGCAGAGGAAATGTTCCTCAAATACAAAGCCGAGGTAGAAAATCAACTAGATCGAAAGATCAAGAGACTTAGGAGTGATAGGGGTGGAGAATATGACCCTAACTCTCTTAAGACTTTTTGTGAGCAGAATGGTATAGTTCATGAAATGACTGCCCCCTATACCCCCGAACAAAATGGAATTACTGAAAGAAAGAATAGGACTCTTAAGAACATGATGAATGCCATACTTATTAGTTCTGGACTTCCTGATAATATATGGGGGGAAGCTATACTTTCTGCTTGTCATGCTTTGAACCGAGTACCTCACAAGAAAGTAGACAAAACTCCTTATGAATTGTGGAAGGGTAGAGCACCCAACCTGAATTACTTAAAAGTGTGGGGGTGTCTAGCGAAAGTGGGGGTTCCTAGCTTCAAGAGAGACAAAATAGGTCCAAAAACAGTTGATTTAATTTTTATTGGATATGCTTATCAAAGTGCTGCTTTTCGTTTCCTTGTTAAAGGTGCTAACAATTCTTATCCAGGTGGTAACATTATTGAATCAAGAGATGCAGAGTTCTTTGAACACATTTTTCCTATGAAATCCTCTTGCATTAGTAATGATTTGCCATCGTCTAGCTCTGCACCTAACTTATGTGCTACTCCTCTTTCAGATAATCATGTTTCAGATTCGGAGCCAAGGAAAAGCAAAAGGGCTCGGAAAGAAAACAGTTGTGGATCTGATTTTATTACTGCTTTCTTAACTGAACCTTATTCGATTGACTGTGATTTTATCTCTGTTTTCATTTTGGAAGATGATCCTAAAACTTATGATGAGGCAATGAGGTCCATTGATGCAGTATTTTGGAAAGAAGCTATTAATAATGAGCTTGATTCAATCCTAAGTAATAATACTTGGGAATTGACTGATTTACCCAGGGGTTGCAAGCCCATTACTTGTAAGTGGATCTTCAAGAAAAAGTTGAAACCTGATGGATCCATTGACAAGTATAAGGCTAGAATTGTTGTCAGGGGATTTACTCAAAAACATGGAATATATTATTTTGATACTTATTCCACTGTCACCAAAATTGCAACAATTAGAACTTTGATAGCTCTTGCTTGCATTCATAATCTTGTCGTGCATTAAATGGATGTGAAAACTGCATTTTTGAATGGAGACTTGGAGGAAGAGATTTACATGACTCAACCTGAGGGGTTTGTCGTTCCTGGTCAAGAAAATAAGGTTTGTAAGTTGGTCAAGTCATTGTATGGACTTAAACAAGCTCCGAAACAATGGCATGACAAATTTGACAAAACTGTGGTAAGTAATGGTTTTCATGTAAATGAAGGTGATTCTTGTGTTTACTCCAAGCATGATGCTTCTGGATGTGTTATCATTTTTCTCTATGTGGATGATATGCTAATATTTGGTACTAACTTGGATCATGTCAAAGAGACAAAGAATTTCTTAAGTTCAAAATTTGAAATGAAAGACATGGGTGAGGCTGATGTTATTTTGGGAGTTAAAATTAAAAGAACTCCAAGTGGTATTTGTTTAAATCAGTCTCACTATGCAGAAAAACTTCTTAAAAAGTTTAACTCATTTGATGTCGATCCAGTTAGAACCCCCTATGATCTAAGTTTTCATTTCATGAAGAATAAGGGTGATCCAGTTTGTCAATCCGAGTATGCGAAAGTTATTGGAAGTGTTATGTTTCTTATGAATTACACAAGACCTGATATTGCTTATGCGGTAAGTAGACTTAGCAGGTACACTCATAACCCCCACAAAGATCATTGGGATGCTCTTCGACGGTTGCTTAGGTATCTTAAGGGTACCATGGATTGGGGTCTACACTTCTCTAACTTTCCAGCTGTCTTGGAAGGTTTTTGTGATGCAAACTAGGTATCTGGTAATGATGAAATTAACTCTACTAGTGGTTATGTCTTTACACTAGGTGGTGGAGCTGTATCTTGGAAATCTTGCAAGCAATCTTGTACTGCTTCTGTCCACTATGGAATCGAATTTATTGCTCTTGAATTGGCGGAGTCATGAGGCTGAATGGTTGAGAAATCTGCTTGCAGATATTCCAATGTAGGGGAAGCCAGCTCCTTCTGTTGCTCTCCACTGTGATTCCCAAGCTGACATAGCTGTTGCAAACAACCACGCCTACAATGGGAAAAAGAGACACATTCGTTTGAGGCATAAGGCTGTCAAAGATCTGTTGTCAAATGGAGTGATATCATTGGATTATGTTAAATCAGAAAGGAACATCGCGAATCCGCTAACCAAAGGCCTGTGTAGAAAACTAGTTTTGGAAACATCGGAAGCGATGGGCTTAAGGCCCATTGGATTAATTGTAACTAATGAACTCCTACTCACTATGATTTCAAGGGAGGACATTATGAATAATTCGGAAGCACAAATTATTATTTTCCATCCCTAGATGTTTATGATGTAATGTGCTTGCTACAAATTGCGATTTAGGGTGAGCTAAGGCTCTTAATGAACCCATGTCCATATTTTTGGAGGTGTGATGTAGCTCACACTTGATGGGATTCACCTACTTAGATGTGGTAGTGTGGCCGCTTCGTATGAGAATTGCATGGGCTAATTCTCTAGAGCATCTATGAGCATCCAGGTCTGGACGTATGGCCAGTATAAGGCGTCACTATTATTCGCAGAGAATCAGAATATTATACATGTTCAATTGTGTGCTTTAAGTGATGTATCTTTTCCTCCCTATTAAGTTCAAGACGTGCTGATTAAGTTCAGCCTTCCATTTTTTCTCTTTGAAGCCTACTTAAGGGCTGATTCTCTTTAGTCAAAACACACAGAAAATAACTCTCTCTTCAAAACTTCTCCACAAAATATTCTCTGGTTTTTGGGCAATTTTCTAATCTCCATCCGAGGTGTGTGAGTGCACACATATCTTGGAGTCGTGTTAATCTTGGAGGACGATCGCTTGGTTTCTACTGCACCGGGGTAGCGCGAAATCGTCTTTTAGGACAGTGGTCATCCACGTCGCGGCAAACTGCTCTTCGTTCACGCTTTAACAGATAAGTATCATTTTATTGTTTTAATTGCAACATGGGAGACCTGATATTCTCATTTCTCAGCAGTTCTGCTAAGTATGATCATGAATCATCAATTTTGCTGTTTACAATGTTACTGCTAGGAAATAGCTTTGCCATTATTCTGCTACTCATCATCATACTTGTTGTCGTGCTCTCTTTACAGCCATGGGAAAAATAATTTTTTCGTCATTATGCGCCTTTTGGTCATTGGATATAGATGAAGGATGACAAGATATAGAAATGCAATCTCAAATACTCTGTAGCTATGTCATATCTTCACTTCATTATAATTTTGTTACCATCTTCTTTCGTTGTGATTAAGAATTGTGGGAGCTTGATTTTCAGGCATAAAGTCAGTCTTTATTCTAAGATGAGGAGAAAAAGGGCTTGTTTTTTGAACTAGATAATCAACTTAGGGGCAAGTAAGTAATTCACCTTTAATTGGGTGGTTAGCCAGGTTTTAAGTGGATTAGGGTCACTAAATATAATTGCTTAAAGTAGGATGTCACTTGGTATAATTATTTTTTTGGCCTACCAACAAATAGAAAAACTGAAAGTAGGAGGCCACCATGTAGAATTTCCCTATATAAAATTATGGTTTTTTCACCATATACCCCTGACAAATGAGATAATTCATCATACATCCCCATTGTTTCAGAAATGCACAATATACCCCTGAGTTTCCTAAAATGTTAACCATTTACCCTTTTTTTTTAATGGACGTTAACTTACCGTTTGTCATTGTTTACGACTTTGCCACTATTAATATTTTTTAATGTTCTCTCTCCCCCTTTCTTTTTCTCCCTCTACCCAAACCACCACCACCATCATCAATCCACTTTCTCTCGCCTCCCCACCCCCCCCACCCCCACCCCCACCCCACTAGATATACCACCCATTCTCTTCAACCAGCCCCCACGCATGCAACAGCTCCCCACCCATGGAAAACGATCCCCCACCCTCCCCACCAGTCATCATCTTTAAGAAGGGAGTCTAACCAAGTTGCCGGAGCTAAGCCGAATCGGGCGAGTCCACTCGCTTGACTAAGCTCGCTTCCACCGCCAGCTGCGTCTTGCATCTTTTTTCTCTCTAGATTTTCGCTCTCCTCCTTAAAGCTTTTGGGTACAATGAGAAGTCCACTTGACTCTTTAAAAGATAAGGTGTGATTTTGGTGGCTGAGAAAGGAGAAGGAGGTTTCGGGATTGGGGAAGGGAGTGATGGGGGGGTGGTTTTGGTGGCTGGGAAGGGGGGAAGTTACGGTATTGAGGAAGGGGGTGATGGAGGGGTTATTTTGGTGGTTGGGAAAGGATAGGTGTAATACCCCTCATGATTGCTTTAAAGGGATTTAGCAGACTACTCATTCCAACAAGATGCATCTTTCTTATAGGGAGCTTATTTCCTTAGTTACTCCACAGTTAAGCGTGCTTGGCTGAGAGTAGTCTTGGGATGGGTGACCTCCTGGGAAGTTTCTCAGGGTGCACATTAGTGAGGACAAAATGCGCCGGAAGAACTTGTGTTGGTTATTGAGGACAGTTGTTGGCCCTGGATGCGCATTGGTGACGATAGACTCGACTCCGTATGGGTCGGGGTGTTACAATAGGGGGTTTCGAGATTGGGGAGGGGGTTGAGGGAAAGGGGTGGTTTTTGTGGGCGGGAAAGGAAAAGGGGGTTTCGGAATTGGGGAAGGGTGTGGGTGGTGGTGGCCGGTCTCGTGGAGGGCACTCCTCTTTTTATGTCTTCACCCTGGTGGGGCAGGGGGGGGGGGGCGGTTTCCACCGGGGGGGGGGAGGTGCGGTCTCCGGTGGGGTGGGGGTAAGGGGTGGGGGTGGTTTCCGGTGGGTGGGGTGGGGTGGGGTGGGGTGGGGGTGGGAAGGAGGGAGAAAGTGGTTGTGTGGTGTATTTTTTTTTTAAATAATTAGGATTAATTAAGGTGATTAGTTAAGGGTTAATTATAGGGTTAAAGGAATAATTAACAGAATTACCCTTAATGACTAACGGAGTTAACTTCCATTAGTCATTAAGGGTAGTCTGTACATTTTTTCAAAAGTCGGAGTGTATGGCGCATTTTCTGAAACAATGGAGATATCCGTGAATTATCGCATTTGTCAGGGATATATGGTGAAAAAATCGATAAAATTATTTTGTGCATTTACGATCCTAAATAAATTCATTTAGTAGTAATTAATTTAGATTTAAAAAAATAAATTTTTGTTGCGATAATTCACTAGCACAATCATCATTTAATTTTATGTACTTAACAACATGATAATGAAATAACAACTTCGACATAAAATTATAAATAACTGCTACTATAAACTATTGAAATTTATTTTAAAAAAAGAAAGGCACGATACCTAACAAATAGTTTCCTCCAGATATTAAGACTACCCTTCAACAAGTGCATAAGAAATTTACGTGTTAAACTTGATTAGTAT
Source organism: Beta corolliflora (assembly GCA_947648045.1). Lineage (NCBI taxonomy): Eukaryota > Viridiplantae > Streptophyta > Magnoliopsida > Caryophyllales > Amaranthaceae > Beta > Beta corolliflora. Next base: position 98,038 of record CANSZD010003624.1, read on the forward strand.
TCTATATAATAGCATTACATTATGACATATACCTAAAATTGAATTATTAATTTATTACAATACTTGATATATAATATTCAACAATTAAGAAAAATTTATTTTCAAAATTGAATAATAAATAATAATTTCTCTAAAAAACTCAACAAGTGCATAAGAAATTTATGTGTTAAACAGGATTAGTATTCTATGTAATAACATTACATTATGACCTATACCTAAAATTGAATTATTAATTTATCACAATGCTTAATATATAATATTCAATAATTGATAAAAAAATTCTTTTAAAAATTGAATAATAAATAATAATTTCTTTGAAAAAAAAATCAACAAGTGCATAAGTGTAGACATATAATCGTATCTCCCCATTTGAGTACCTGATGATGATACATACCACAGTCTGAATTAGTACCACCCAAGGGAGAGCAATCCGATCGAATAGTCAGGCGCAAAACCGTTTTTGAAATCATAAAGCCTATTTTTTTTTAATGATTCAGATTCCAATTTAAAAGCCCAATTATTTATTCCTGATGATTAATTGCATTTTCAGTCGACGAATTATTTATTTTGAGCTCATTCCTTAGAAAAGCCCAACTAATTATTCATGATGTATAATTGTATTTATTTATTATCTTAATAAATATTTTCAGAAATAAATAAATATTTTCAAAGATAATATAAAAATAAAGGATTTTATTAAAATCATATTTTATCTATTTAAGATCGTTGATTTCTGGATTTAAAACGATAATATTTGATAAAGGTAGAAAAGAATCTTTAAAAGATCGAATTAAATAAAAAACCGGCCAGATCAAAACTGCATCTGACGCAAAGCATTGCACGCACGTAACGACGATGTCTTACCCAAAACGAAGAAACACGCAAGGTGTGCACTTGGCGCATTGAATTGCACGGGACGCATAGCCTTTGCGCTCCATGCAAAGCCTACGTGCGCCGTGTAGCGTTTCTTCTTAATTATTTTTTAAATTTTTCCTATGAATATGCCAAGATTTTTTGGTTTTTCTCACGCATACTTACGATCTCTGAAGGCATCTAGCACTCACATATACTCACATACAAACACAAACAAACACATAAACACATCAAACACATTCATACTATGATCGATCTTCCATAAGTTTTGGTTGAAGGCTCCACGATAGCTCCTCTAGAAGGTCGTTATTCTCTCAGACCCAAGCCACACTGGTACATAATTCTGAGGGTCCTTAATCTTTCCTTTTCTTATTTATTTGCTTGAAGTTACTAACCATTTTTTCATGATGTAGATCTTTAAGTGAAAATTCATTCTTTCTACATTTTTCACCTCTACTCCTTTTTACTTTGTACATATTTTTTAAGTTGACATGATTATGCTTTCATCACCTTCATTTTATTATTACTAATCAAGACATAAAGAAATGTTCTAAAGCCTAGTAAGATAATTGGACAATTGATTTAGGTACCTAGTTGATCGATGTGCGCCATGACTTATTTTCTTCAAGACCTAGTTCTATTAGGACTATATTATGTAGCTTCCTAGTTATATTAGGATCCTATATAATATAGTATTTTATTTGCTGTAGAAGTCTTTTGCTTATAGGTTTTTACTATTATACTTAGAATAGGTTTTTCTTACTTTAAGCCCTATAGGATTCTAGTGAGAGTAGGAGAATAATTAGAGATAGGCGTGCAAGGGAATTACTTAGTGATCAAGTATTTTCTATCTAATTATTTATGTTTATCTTTTAAGCTTTCCCAATTAGAGTTAGCTTAGGATTATTGATGTATAAATAGTTGATTTTCGGCATTATTAGGAGATGTTGAGATTGAGTAAAGTTAGTTCCTTTGTGAATTAAAAGTTTCGCCGAGAAGGCACCCGTTTTGGCTGAGAAGGCATCGTTTTAGTTGTGAAAGCACCAACCTTAGTTGATCTTCAACTTGGATTAGTTGAATTTCTTCATATTCTAGCTGTTATATATAAAGCCTTGGTTAGGATTTCAGAACTTTATATCCCTTTTATTTTCGTCCAATATAATGAAGATATTACCAAGAAAGCCAAGAAACGAATCAAGAAAACATAACTCGTATCTTAGGGATTAATATACATACGCATCACTAGTAATTTTTTAGTGCTTAATAATTTATCACCAAAAAGTAGTCTTTATGTGTTTAATGAACCAACCTAGACTAATCTTTTTTAGGGTGTTCAAATCTAATATTTGTTTGTTCTATTGCCTAAACAATTCCTATGAATCGTGTTAAGTATAGGCCAGAAAAGGGCGAATGTGATTCATGATCATGTTCGTACCCTCACCCCCGAACTCAGTTTTTGTTTCATGACCATTAATGAAATTATGACGGGGAAATCTACATTAGATAAGTCCCAAAATTATCCCAATATCCAATTAGATTTTTGAATCTTCCTTTAACGACTTGTTGGCGACTTCAAAAACGTTTTCCAATAAAACCCTTCAATGAAGTAGTCAAATACGCGCTCATATCGCGTAAGCAATATAAAAACATGCCTATAATAGGAATTTTACATGTTGAACATGATTAGTATTCTATATAATAGGATTATAATATGACATATACCTAAAATTGAATTATTAATGTATCACAATGCTTAATATATAAAATTCAACAATTAACAGAAATTTCTTATAAAAATTCAGTAATTAATAATAATTTCATTAAAAATTTAACAATTCATAATAATTCAACTATATAAAGTACGAAAATTGATAAGTATAATTTTTGACTCACCTCAATTGTCTTCAATAATAATTCTTAAAGAATAAAAGCTTCCAAAAATAAAAATAAAAACTTAAGTGTGTATAATGTAGAGACTTGTTGGCGACTTCGAAAACGTTTTTCAAAAAAACCCTACAATGAAGTAGTCAAATACGCGCTCACATCGCGTAAGTAATATAAAAACTTGCCCATAATAAGAATTTTACGTGTTAAACATGATTAATATTCTATATAATAGGATTATATTATGACATATACCTAAAATTGAATTATTAATGTATCACAATGCTTAATATATAAAATTCAACAATAAATAGAAATTTCATCTAAAACTTCAGTAATTAATAATAATTTCATTAAAAATTCAATAATTAATAATAATTCAACTATATAAAGTACGAAATTGATAAGTATAATTTTTGACTCACCTCAACTGTCTTCAATAATAATTATTAAAGAATAAAAGCTTCAAGAAATAAATGAGGTTACTCGTATAAATAAATGAGGTTACTAGTATAAATAAATGAGGTTACTAGTATGAAATAGGGTTACTCATATGATTAAATGAGGTTACTCGTATAAATAAATCAGGTTACTAGTATGAAATAGGGTTAATCATAATATTAAACGAGGTTACTCATAGATTAAACGACATTACTTGTATGACTAAACGAGGTTACTCGTATGATATAAACGAGGTTACTCATACAATATTTTTAGTGTTAGGATTTCTATAACTCGACGGAAACAACTCTAAATCCTATGAAATTTTGACACGAACTAGATCCAGATGTTATAAGTACTCAGTTAATATTTCAAGCAAAAATTCAATCTCAGTAGATCACAATTATCGTTTTACTCCAAATGGTCCATTTCCAACGATTTCATATCAACTTCAAACTTCCGCTTCAAAACCGTACCAAATCATCTCGACACTTCAGAAAACTATAACACGATAAACTAAACAGGGAGTAGTACAGTTTAGGCTCAAGAAACTCAAAAAAGTTGAAGTAGGCTAGGAGAATGAACGTTTTAAAGTTCACCTTATTATGTGTGAATCTCGACAAAAACAACTCGAAATCATGTGAAATTTTGACACAAAATAGATCAAGATGTTATCAGTACTCAATTAAAATTTAACGCAAAAATTCAATCCCAGTAGATCGCAGTTATTGTTATAGTCCAATTGGTCCAATTTACAACAATTTCATGCCAACTTCAAACTTCTGCTGCAAAACCATATAAAATCAACTCGAAACTTTATAAAATTTTAACACATTAAACTAAATAGGCAGTAGTACAATTTAGGCTCAAGAAACTTTGAAAAAGTTGAAGTATGCTAGGAGAATGAAGGTTTAAAAGTTTACCTTAATTCTGTGTGAATTTGGACAACAAATAAGGGCCGTTTCTCTTGGATCTTGGGCAAAGCTGTAGAGTATTCGAGTGACGAAGAAAATGAAAAACCATGAGAGAGAATAAAGAGATGAAGATCATAAGAAACAAAAAGGAAGAAGAGGATAAGTTTCATATATATGCCGGCCACACTTATAAATAAAGGTGTGGTGACCATATATAAAAAAAATTGTATAATTTATGATCATCAAATTCCTCCCATAAATAATGGATCTTTATCTTATTTTAAAAGAAAAGAAAAAAAAAATCTAAACATACGTGACTGGAATTATATTTTAAACCAACTTTCTAAAGCCAAATGCCAATTGCGGGAAAAGTAGAGGCAAGTTGCTGCAAAAAGACTACGACCGAAGTGCAACACTTGCTATGAAGTATGAAGTCATAATCATGCGGTCAAAAGAAACCAAAAAAGATCATAATCAAAGTACAATTATGACACGTTCGGATATGTTTTTCTTTAAGAAAGAAAATACTCCATAAATTAAAGGAAGAAGAAGCAGCAATATATTTGGCTGACCATTAGAAGTCAAATTAAGTTGTCTAGCTAGATTATTATATAATTTTGTGTTACATGAAGTTCGTGTCCTGCCTCGTACCATAGATACACCTGATAAGAGGATATGATAAAGAGCTTTGAGCTTTTGCCTCAGATAAGAGAGATGATCATAAATAGATAATTCTAGATCATGCAGTCATTTTTTTGTAATCCCGTCAATTTTAATGGTCTAATTTTTCTGTTCAGATTAATTGCTATCCATAATAAAATATTAACTAGCTAGCTTTTAACCTGTTCTTTAACCCATTGCTATCTATTACAATTTACAAGAACCTTCAGAAAAAGTTACAAAGATGATATATGCACCAATCATTATATAATAGGGGTGCATGACAGCGGCGGAGCCAGATATTTATAGTCGCAGAGGTATATGGCCATTACTTTATTTCGAGGATGAAACAATGATCGACATAAGAGGGTGTAATTTGCCCGATCCAACTTGCGAGTTATTCGAGCTCGGCTTGATAAAATTCGATCAAAACTAGTAGTTAGGCTCGAGTGGACTAAATTTCAAGCTAAACTCGAAGCATATAAGCTCGAATATAACAACAAAATAACTTACAATTTATAAATTTGGAATATAAATTAGTATATATCATCTTTTCTAATCAAAATTTCACTGATTGAAATGCATAAAGTGAAGTATGGCTTAAAAAGTTTTTTTCCAAAGAAATTAAGCTTAAATTTGATCAATTGCATTTGAATTAGCTTAAAATTTGATCACCCTTAATGTTTACAAAGAAAGAGCGAGAGAAAAAAGAGATGAAAAGAAGGAAGAACAAGATGAAAAGAAAAATAAAGTCATTGAGTATTAAGAGAGAAAGAGTAAGTTTCATCCAAAATAAATAAATAAAAATAAAAAAAAAAAGAGAAAATGAGTAGCTTTAAGTGGGCTAAAAATTGAAACAATAGAATTCAACTATTTGTTGTTAAGAAGACTTGACCTCCTAACCACTTGAACTTTCACTAGGTAATTAACCATCAAGCCAACAATATACTTCATGTTTATAAAGGTCTCATTCAATATATAAATAAAATATCTGCAGGGGATTAATTTTAAAAAATATAGGCCGTGGGGGTGGGCTGCAGAAGCCAGGTGTAACACATCGAAAATCCTTAACCTTAATTGGCAGTGGAAAACTGAACTTAAGCTTGTGGGTTAATTCACAAATGCTCAACTTTATAAATAGTGGTTACCCATAATATGAAATATTCTAAATATCCCAAATCATACATAGTCACTTCAACATAATCCTTCTGGAACATCCTTGTCATAACTAAACTTGAGTCATCTTCGTAATACCTAAATAATTTTAGAAAGATAGAGAAAAGGGAAAACACAGAAAAGTAACATAAAATGAGCGGAAAACTCGATAACTTTACTCCAGTCCGTGAAAAATAGTTTTTGTTCATAAACATTTTTCACACACAAGCATACATTGTATCACTTTGGTAAATATTATCATATTACATTATCGTTAGCATTTAATAGTCTGCTGGCAAGGACCATTTACGTGAGCTTAGTTCGTTGGCAAGTACAGGTTTTGGACAGAGCGTACATTCGTTATTCATAAACATTAACATTCGACCACTTTGGCCCTTTTCGTATGCCCTGAATAGATTTCTCCACCTGTAACTTGCTCATTTACCAGTTCAGTTCATAAGTCCAAGCGAGTGGAACCATCCACTACTATTGTCGTAACTTATAAAATATCATATAACCAACATAAGTCATTAACATAATCATAAACATGACTACTCATAGAATACATGCATGGGCATTCATCAAGTCACATATATATTTTCACATTATGTCACATAATTAGCATCACATAATCATATTCACACGTTCGAGCACATATAAAAGGTTACATATAACATATACGGGAAGACATAATTGCTGGACATAAACGTTACACATAACACATATGGGCAGATATAATTGTTGGACATAAACGTTACACGAGTTAATCATACATGCATACAACTAGGGACTAACGTTTCACATTTTTCACCTTTAAGGACTTCATATGTTTTTTTTTATCTTTAAGGATCTAAGTCCACTATTTAGATTAGTCAACCTCACTATTAACCCAACTTGACTTTTCAAACCAATAAAACTAAAAACTTCCTTTTACAATTTCTTTTTTCGATTAAAAAAAAAAAAAAAAAAAAACAAATTCACTATTTAATTGTTGGAAACTTGGGATGTAAAATGCCTAGTTCCTTTATTTTCATAGGAGCAAATTCTTTGATTTTTTCAAAAAAGTCATAACAAAAATTCTTCATTTTATTCCATATTCACTCAACAAAAAATTTCAATTTCTTCAAAGTTCGTATAACAAAATATCTTCCTTGTCCACAAAAAAACATTGGAATAAGAAAATAACATACACTTGAATCACTTAGTCGGCGAACAAAACAATTAACATCAAGAAAATAATAACTTTCATGAACCAAGAACTACAAAATCAGAAATCAACAACATAATAACAAAACCATTGAGCTTAGAAATTATACACAATGTCCTCAAAGTTATAACAATAATTAAAAATTACCCACTAACAAATAATCTTTGCTTAATCACCCTTAATTATTATAGGCTTTGATATAAAAACATCACATTAAATTATCTTTACTCATATAATAAAACTAATAAAAGTTGAAACCACTTTCAAACTTTAGCTTGGAATAAGCGTTTTACGTGAAGAACTTATATTTTGTTCTTTGAAAACATTTGTGGGCTTTCTTCAAAATCAGCATAACAAAACCATTGAGCTTAAAAAGAAAACAAATGCTTATACCTTCAACATTGGCTATGTCTTCAACAATTACAGGGAGATGAAACTTGGCAATTAGAAACATGGGAGCATCAACAGAATATGAAGTGCAGCAGCAGCTGCGGCATACGCAGTATGGAGAGGGCAACAGCCAGCTAAGCAATAGCGGAAGAAACAAGACAACAATAACATAAAACTTTTAGAGGGTCTAACTTATTGCTCCACACTTCGAATAGAATGTTTTTGGGGTCTAAATTCAATAACTTTTCGAGGGCTACAACATTCATGAAGGAAGCATGGACAAATTACGAATGTAATTAAGATGTAGATATTGTCATATCAGGCCCGTCCCTGAGCCTGGGCAGGAGGGGCGCCCGCCCAGGGCCCAGGGAGAAAAGGCCCATATTGATGATTTCCAATCTGCTGTTTGAGAATAAATGAAAGGTGCACGCATCATATCTGTAGAACAAAGCTTTGGCTCCTTGGTTTACTATCACTCCACTGCATCTCTCCGTCCAAGGGTCGAATCCCACCTATGACCTTTGTTAATTTTTTCAGCTTTTTATTATTTTCCTTTTTGGGTTTTCTTTGTTTTCAATGATTTTGAAATAACTTCCTATTTTGGTTTTCTTTTGTTTTCAATGATTTTAAAAAAACTACCTAACCTTAAGTGAGTTTTCTTTCCTTCTCATATAAAGTAACTATGTTTCCTTTTGCTATTTCATACCCCTCGACTTTATATAGTTGTACTCTTTTTACGTTTACATTGTTCATTTTTACCGCACTTCGACTATAAAGTTACTAATATATAAGAACAAATGTTATTAATATATATATTCTATTTTACATAAATTGTACGAATCGACAAAGTAAGATAGTTAAAGATATTAGAGGTTTATAAAGTAGTGCATTTGTAAAATCAAATGTAATAGTAAAACTGTTAAAAAACGGAAGGGTTATGTTATTGCCTTTTATTTTTTCACATTTCAAACCCAGGAACATATTAAAGAAGTAATCCAAAAGGCCAAATTACTTATACAATTTCGTAATCCAAACCCAGACTCCAACTGATAACTTGATGATGAGGATGACGTGATAAATTTAAGAAGCAAGATATGACTTAGTTTAGGAAGACATGTTGTAAAAAGATAATCATCTATGCACTAGGTATATTATAAAAAATGTAAGCTAAAATGAATCCGGATTTCATGAGCGGTTAAAAAATAGTCATATTCACAAGTAACTTTGACCATTAATATCTCTAAATCAATATATGTAGAGAATAGAAATTGAGATTGGGGAGGACCCGCATTTTTAGTTCGACCGGGGCCTCCAAAATGTCGGGAACGGGTCCTGGGTCATATTGGGCAAAAACAGTACGGGGGCATAAAATCAGAAGAGAGAGAAAATGAGTATTTGGGGTTTCTTAGGTATTGAATGAAAGTTTTAGCAAGTTTCGTGGAGCAAAATCAGAACTTGAATGGTTGCTTTTGCTTGAGCATTTAGAGAAGAAACCCATGGCTATTTATAGAGCAAATGACCGGTTGTTTTTGGAGTACAAAACTATGGTGAATGCCGAGACAAGAGGAAGGATGTTGATGGGTTTAAGAAATCAGACAAATAAATCCATGGGTTTTGGTGATTTGAAGGAAAAACAAGGACTCCATTTGAATGGAAGAATTCATAAAATGAGAACTAATGGAAGAAGAAGAAATAGGGAGCAAAAGTCAATATAACTCTTTTCTTTAAGGCCATTTTGATTTTCCATTTTAATTATAAAAAGAGTTTTTGCAAATCATAAACATATCATAATAAGGAAAATATTTTGAAAAAATTTAGGGCATAATTAAGTTAATCAATATAATTAGTAATTAATAAAACAAGATAAAAATTCGGGGTATTACAATTTACACAAGCCCTTGCCAGCCCCCCATGTAGCTTCGCCTATGATGCATGATATATGATAGTAAATAAAATTAACATAGTAAGTTGTAGGTCTACCTATCTATTGTGACTCTTCTCTGTCATAAATTATACAAGCTAAGATAGTCGCACTGTAGATTTTACATACTAAATAATAAAATTAGCTCACAACAACATTAGTTCCTAGAATATTAATTCATTATCCTACGAAAAGGTTTAACATACTAAGTCATTGGATTAACTCTTAAAAATGCAACATAAATTGCAAAGCATAGAAAATTACAGCATATGCAAAATGACTAAAGATCAAAATGCCATAAATCCAATAATTGTCATACATATATATGTATAAATATTAGCATGGAGTTAAGCATACAAATAAAGATTAACGTTTTGTATTTTTCATCTTTACGGCCCTCGTATGTTTCTTTTCACTTTTATTGACCTAAGTCCACTATTCCATTGAGTTAACCTCACCATTAAACGAAGTTGACTTTTCAAAACAACAAAGATAAAAAAAGAACATGCTTTTACAATTTTTTTTGCACTTAAAATAAATTAAAATAATTTTTTAATTTACTAGTTGGAAACATGGGCTACAAATCGAGTAAAGCATACAATTGAGGGATTTACCATTTACTTTTTTCACCTTTGAGTGTTTTGTTCACTATTTAGAACTGACATTAGGTTTTTCGCATCGTTAAACAAAACCCCTAAATCAAACTACCTAACTAACCACTAACCTAAGTATAATGGCAAACAAGGGTCATTCTTCCACAAGGACTAAGGGTAATCACCGAAAATGTTAATTATAATAAGCTAGGATGAAGATATAGTTATATGAGATTTGTTAATTACCAACAAAAAACTATTAAATTAAAGGAACTAGGGTAGGGGAATTCACCAATTATTTCAATCCTGAAAACAATTAGGCAAAACAAGGGGGTAGTCTAAAGAGAATGAATTAAAGGAGTCATCTAACAAATCCCTAATTACTCTTTCAAGCTAAAGAGGGTTACTCAAATTGGAGATTATGTCCTATTTTCATGCAACAAACCCCCAACTCAAGATAATGAATAACAAGATGACTAAATATATCCCATAAATAAAACCCCTATTTTCATGCAAGTTTAGTTAAGTGAACAAATAAGGAGTCAACTCTTCAATTTAATCTTTCAATCCTTCATTGAAGTGACTAATAATTAAGTTTCCATGGAGGCCAACCAAAACAAACCAACAATAAAGCTCCTATTATTCATTTAATTTCATTTTTCAAAATAATCCCAAATATGACCCAAAGACTCATGATATCATAATGGCTTCATCCCCTCCCAAGCAAAATAACTACTCACAAGTCATAACAAATTTTAAATGAAATAAACAACAACTAAAAACATGAAATCAAACACTAATCTAGGATGAATAAGTAAATAGAGTGAAAATGACATGAAAATAAGTAAAATAAAGCAACAAAATATGAGAGAGGGTAAGAAATTCCCATTGAAGTTGCAAGGATCCTCCAAATCTTCAAGTTTCCTTCTTAGATTCTTCAAATTCCAAACTTTTCAACAAGTTTCTCTCACTTCTCTTTCTAGAAGATGAGAGTTTCTCTCTTTAAAAACCCTAGCTAAGTAAAACCTCCAACTAAGCTTATGGAGGCTAGCCCTCCTTCCTCCCCTTCAAAAGTTAGGGATACGTCCTTTTAAAAGATTAAAACATTACATCATTAAACGGGTCGAAAAACGGGAATTTCGCAATTCAGCGGAGCGGGCGCTCCATATAGTTTGGAGCGGTCTCTTCATACAATTTCACGCAGTCAGAAGGTTTATGGGCTTATGGAGCGGGCGCTCCAAACAATACGGAGCGGGCGTTCCGTTCTGGCAGACGCGCCTAACTTCGGAGAGCCATATCTCTTTCATTTTTCATAGGAATTGGGATTGTAACCACTCTTGGAAAGATATTGAGCCAAACTTTCATCTCCAACTTGAATCACTGAACAATATTGTGTGTGCTGAAAGTTATGATCGTTTTAATGTGACCCTTGTGCACAAATCCTTCCAAAAACTCTTATTTTGCCAAAATTGCTCCACTTTATGCTTGGTGTGTGGTATGGAGATCTCTAAGGTTGATTCTACAACATCAAGCACAAATAAGCATTACCAAACTCTATATAAATAGCCAAAATAACTAATATTCACAAATAAGCTACAAATAACTCAATTATTCTAAATTACGTAAAATAAGTTAAAATGATAACTGAATAGGAAAATTGACTCTAAACATGAGGAAAATAGAGTATTTGTGTGATATAAATATCACTCATCAAAATCCCCCAAGCTTAACCTCTGCTTGTCCTCGAGCAAATGAAACAAGATAATAAAGAACTACCCTAAAAAGCTAGAAATCATAACTCACTGTCGTAGGAATCACGGTTCGCACTTAAAGCATGTGCAACAAGCCCCTTTAAACACCTAGATCGCTCTAATGGACGAGTTTGCTCTTGTGAGGGTTTCCCAAAAGTCTTAACCCACAACTCTAGCCAAGCACAAATATAGATAATAAGCCCAAAGTCATCCCTTTAACCATGGTTCACAAAGCAATGGAGCAATTAAGCAAACTTTCAAAGCATAACCATTATCAATATGTATCCATGACTTAGGAACATAGGGGATAGACTAATCTAAGGTGCAAAATTGACACTATCAAAAGTTTCAAACATCAATTAATGATTGAAGCTTCAAGTTAATCTTCTTCAAGAACGATTCAAGCTACAATCGGCATAAAGCATAAGCCAATTCCATAATTGAAATCTCTAATAAAACTAAGAACTAAGAAAAACAAAGAGGATTGAAGAAGCAAAATGAAGAGAGGAGTATTTTCGCTCTCCTCCTGTCTGCTGCCTCCTTCGTGGCTCAACGCATGTTATTTATATCACACGCACAAAATAAAACCCTTAGCCGACAAACCGCCTCGACCGACCTAGCAGGTCGCGAGGTGCGAAGATCTTCGTGAGGTGCGAGCTAAGGCCTCGCGGGGTGCGAGCTGTATCGCACCACATGTTTTGGCACTGTCCTCGACGAACGCTGCATACTTAGACTGGACGAAGGGGTCGCGAGGTGCGAGCTCAGTCGCGGGGTGCGACCTTCGTTGGACGTTGCTAGCAGCGAGCACGAGCGCTGGCCGTGCGTTGCTAGGCAGGCTGGTGCTGTGCTCGGCTAAGGCTTGCGGCAGTGCTTGGGCTCCTGCGCTGCTGGCTTCGAGACTGTTCTGGGCTTGCTAGGCTAACGTGAGCTATCTGGGTGGTGCCATGGAATGTTGTGGATGAAATTGCTGATGTGCGTGGTGAGAATGCCCAGGATGGAGAGGGATTGTAAATGGGCTGTTGATGAAATGGTGGCTCTCATGCCACCTCACCATCTCATTTGTCCTTGACCATTTACATTGTAATACAATACAATTCCCATAATAAATTGCTCAAATATAATTGTCGTTAATTACTCGCAATTTAGGACATTAACCTTATTTTACCAACAAAACTCCAAGTTTCGCTAATGGCTAAATAAAACGTAAACGTTAACAATTATGATCAAGACCCTTAGCAAAAAGCACCCAAAATATAATAAAAACACCATATAGGTTGAGCCTATCACACGCCTCACTGCACAACCTACTGTATGATAAAAATTTTAAATAGTTAGAGCATAACATCCCGATAAAAACATGAGTTAGTCTTTGCGTGGGCCACACATTAGTGTAGACTAAAGCCACCGTGTAACATAGTGACCTTTTTTTTAATATAATTTCATTTTACAATCTAAAGTTACACTAATTTACCATTATCTAATATGGTGACAGATTTTTTTTCCATATAGTCACCTTTCTTACATTAGTAACCTATAACACTTTATAACATAGTAACCCTTTTTTCTCACGTAGTCACCCTTTTAATCTATAGCTACTACTCTTTTATATCTATTTTTTTTAACATAGTGACCCTCTTTTTTCATAAATCACATGTACTAACATTAGGTTTACGTTTAACTTAGTGTGAACCAGGTTGATATAAGTTTTTTACTAAAAATATAGCAAATTAAGTACATGACAAACAAGTATAGCTTCTCAACTCTTCAATACCATCACACACACTCTACAACTTTATCAATCAGACACCTTATAAACAGTTCTAACCTTTTCTTAGTTCACCAAATTAACACATTAAATGGCTCAATTCCAACACAATATAAACATAATGCTCAATATTACTCCCATTTTCAAATGAGAACCAATATTTTAAGAATTCAAGTCTAATTAAACAAAACAAAACATAAGAACAGACATATTAAAAGCATAAAATACTATACCGTGAACTGCTAAGGAAGATCATACTCGAAATTATCAACATGATCAAACCTACGAATCTTCTATCTTCCCCACAAAACTCTTTTCATGACAAGTAGAATGATACCTACAAGCTGTGGCTTTCACCCATTCGTCAACAATAACCTTCCATCCACTATCAACCCAAAACAAATGAATAAGAACACTATTAGAAAAAGAATATTGGGACATAAACACTGCACTTTAGTGATCACACTACTCTATTTGCAACCTCTGAGTAAAATACAACACCAAATTGTCCAATCAAAGCACATGAATATAATATTTTAAAATAAAGCTTATGAAAAAGAACATCTGATATTTTTTTAATTTTTTGTTAAATAACAAATTATGCAAAGGTTTGTTATCTAAAATTTACAAAGCTATCACAAGGTTTTGAATCAAAAAGAACACCCAACGACATCCACTATAGACCATTACTTACCACATTGATCATTGATCATTGATCACTGATCACCGATCATATGGCTTTTATGCATATTGATACTATATGGATTCAAACTAGCAAAAGATTACTCTAAGCTAGTAATCAAAACTTTTAAGAACCTCTGATTTCTTCTACAAAAAACATGATGGTAAATACAACATTACCAAAGCCTTAATCCCAAAAGATGGGGTGGATGCATGAGTTTAGAATGTATTCTTCAGTGATAACCCAAAAGAATCATCATTCACTACTATCTAGTGCTAAATATACACCTGCAAAGTGCAAACTCATTTTATTCATATCCCTTTTAACCAGGGGCGGATCTACTATGGGTTCACTGGGTTAAGATGAACCCAATGATTTTTGGAATAAAATTGCACGCTTTTTCCTTTTTTTTCTGTAAATTAAAAAAAAAAAATTAGCTCTCCGTTATATATTTTTCGCGTGCTATGTTGATCATGAAAGTGAGGGGGTGTCTCGGGTGGTTTTGTTACTCCGCCAAACAATTGCTTTGAGTGCGGGCTCGTGGTTCGATTCCCAGCAACACCTTTTTTTTTTCCTTGTTCTTTTATCCTACGCACCAAACCCACTTCATGGATATCTCGCTTCTCTATTGTGACTATGAAGGTTTTACATTTTTTTTTGGAAAGATCGTGGCAGAAAGTCACAAAAATCATCCGCTTGCTCTTCTCCTAGCTCAATAGTAGTTTATTTTTTGACCGGCTCCGAACCCATGTGGTTGGATTCCTGGATCCGCCACTGGTTTTAACCTTCTTCATCCAAGGCATCTTTGGCCTTCCTTGGATTCTTTTATTCACCCAAACATCCCACTTTCGCTTTCCTCACCGATGCATACTTGAATCGACGTTGCACATTCACAAACAACATAGCCGATTCTCCCTTATTTTATTCTCAATGTTGAGGATCCAACTTTCATCCAAATATTTCAATCCGAGTTCTACCCCTGAAATGGTTCACACACCCATCAGAATACATATCTCTATCACGCTTGTCTTTAGCATGATCCTTTGTCCAACGCTCTGAAATATATAACAATGCTAAACTAATAGTTGTCCTATTAAAATCTCCTTTCCACAACGGTTGTTGCTCCCCCCTCTCCCGCTCCCTTCTCTCTCACCCTCTCCCGCTCCCCTCTCTCCCCCTCCCTTTCTTTCTTCCCTTCTCCATCCTCCCTCTCTCTCCCCTTTTCTTTCTTCCCTTTCCCCCTCCTCTCTCTCTCTCTCCTCTCTCTCTCTCTCGTGAGAGCAACTCATCTACACCCATGAAAATACAGATACACAATCATCAAATTGATAAGCATCAAGTAATAGATTTAGTAAATCATTAAGCACTAACTACATCATAATAACTAATTCATATTGGTAGATTATAACATAAGCAACCACAAAAGAAAATTTGTTGGCACATATGAAGCACAAACACTTCCATATCCAACTAACATCTTAAACCTATGGCCCCTACGTAAGAGCCACGTTAAAATGTTAATAACTTCTCATAGAAGCTCGTATTGAACATATGCTCGTATATAATATACATTTTTTGATTTAAACTTGGTTAACTCCCAAATTCAGTTTTGCCTATTTCTACTTGAAGCAAACAATAGTGTAGTGTTAGACTTACCTCAATCTTCAGAGCAAGATTACTCCCGCTAACTCGGATTACTCATTAGCTGCAAAGAAAAAAATGAAGAAGATTCTTAATGAGCTATTGGTCGCAAATCAGCTTATAAATTCATAAACATCAAAAGGTTAAATATTATGTTTTTACAACCCAAAATCAAAGAGAACTCCTAAATCAAACCTTGTTTGAATGATACAAAATAACCCACCCGAACTAAACTGAAAGGCCAAACTCATAGGCGTGCTGAAATACATAACAAGAACAATGAGAGGATTTACGGTTTTACGGTTCTTCAAGTAAACATGGGTCACAACAAACCTGACCCAAAATTCTACTACAAAAAATACCTCACGAAAAATCAAATTTGTACCCAGAACAAAAAAGACCTGATAAATGATGACCATCAAGTTTAGCTAGTAGCCTAGTACCAGAACAATAATAGATGATAGGCAACTTTATCAGTAATAGCATAGTAAAGGCCTACCATCGATAGGATCTTGCCCTCCTTTGAATTTTGTGGAGGTGTAAATTATTTCACTGGTGGCGATCTTGCCCTCCTCAACCTACCAACAGAAGGATAACAAGCACAGTTAAGAGAATCAAAAAGGAGATGAAGCACCTTCCAACAGGAAAAACATAAATTAGAAGCCTAACTAAATGCACTCTGCTTAACACTTCGAGATAGAGGAACAGGTACCCTTAGCTGCACTACTTCTCTTCACACAGGCATCTGCCACAAAAGCAGGGGAATCATTGATGCAAGGAGTTGGAAGAATGGACTGCAATCGTGGAAATTGTGTCTTCATTCTTAAACGCCGACCTTGCAATAGGGAGCGTGCTCATAGTCTTAATTGCAGTTTCATGCACAACTGTAAGAGCCCCAAACTCAGATTAATATTCACAGCTGCCATGAACTTCAAGCAACAACCAATGACACACATAATAAACACACAGCCACTGGGTAATAGCACAAGCAGAAGAATAAATGACTCTTAACCCCTAAGCAACGTAATATAAATACATTAGATATTGGTCATGAAAGGAAAATAACAAATTTGATGGTTCAAAGATGAGGAAAGCAATTTGCAGATTCCTGATTGCTGCTTTTACAAGGCTTTGTGTACAGCTAATTACTTATTGTTAATCTTGAAATAATTATACTTAGACTCCTTTTACAGCTAGCTACCAGCATGAGGAATAACACTCAATACCACCTTCTCATCACCAGGGGCATAAGCTTCTATTGCAAGCAGATATCTCCAGCAAGCTAACTCATCAAATCGCTGACCTCAGTGATTAATATTGACTGGAATTCCTCAATCAAAATTCTGTATTCAACAATGTAAACAATAGCAATGAAATCCAATCTCATTTCTTCAACTTCAATATTGATTTTGTTTTAGATATCTACAGATTAATATTTAAGCAAAGCAAGAAATTGAAGGAGAAAAACTATAGGCAAGGGTTGCAGGGTGTTCCTGGTGAGAATCAAGCTAAACTGCTTCAATTTTCAGAGTAAGATTACTCCACTAACTCAATCATCTCAACATCTGCAAAGACTAAAAAAAGATTTACATCATGACAAATTGGTCAAATGCATCTCTATATCAATAATTTTCTCATCAAATTAAACATCTTGATGTTCAGGCTCATGTTATTTTTCGATTCTACACCGATTAATTAGCGCATAACGTACAGATAAAAAGATAACAAAGTACATGACAAACAGGTATAGCTTCTCCACTCTTCAATACCATCACAAACACACTCTATAACTTTATCAATCAGACACCTTATAAAGAGTTCTAACATTTTCTTAGTTCACCAGATTAACACAATAAATAGCTCAATTCCAACACAATATAAACATAATGCACACTATTACTCCCATTTTCAAATGAGCACAAATATTTTAAGAATTCAAGTCTAATTCAACAAAATAAAACATAACAACAGAAATCGTAAAAGCATATAATGCCTGAATTGCTCAGGAAGATCATACTCGAAATTTTCAACATGATCAAACCTACAAATCTTCCCCGCAAAACTCTTTCATTGGGAGTCACTTGACAATGACGAAAATGACCTCTCCTCATCCATCTTCCCCTCCGCTGCAACCACTACTCTCTCCTCGCCACACCATCCCTCACCATGTAGCCGCCGTTCAAGCTGCTATGCGTCGAACCACCGGCGACTCAATTGGGCATGGGTCCCAAGCTGTGGAACCAGAGATCTTTGAAAGATTATTCCTTTTTGGAATCGAATAAAAATCAAGATCATGGAATATAAGCTAATGTCTCGAGAGTAAAATCAACACAGCGAACAAGAAGAGCGAAAAAGGAGAAACATTACAAGTGAATAGATTTTTTTTTCGGCCGAAAACGTATGAGGACGGCATGAGTCGCAGATTTAAATGGAAGAAAACAGTGAAGGGAAGCTTGACTAGGGAAAATGGAGAGGAGGAGAGAGAAGCATATGGGAATCAGCTGAATAATAAAACATAAATCCACCATGTAATAAGAAATACTGTAAAGACGATGAAATTCCATCAATCAGCTTTAATAA
Source organism: Beta corolliflora (assembly GCA_947648045.1). NCBI lineage: Eukaryota > Viridiplantae > Streptophyta > Magnoliopsida > Caryophyllales > Amaranthaceae > Beta > Beta corolliflora. The sequence continues at coordinate 116,495 of CANSZD010003624.1, forward strand.
GCCTATTCAAGAAATCAAAAACACTGATAAAGACAAGAACAAAAGCCAACTGAGCAAACTATTTCTTGATCATAGCGTCTTACAGACAATACATCACTGGTAAATGGTAATAGAAATCTTTCCAGTAAAAATACCAGAAACTAAGCAAGTAAAGCAAACTCAAAAGAAATTGGAACTAAAGGGTCACATTTGGCAGATTCATTCTAGAATTCTTTCTGACTCCCACCTCATCATACTGTCAGAAAGTTTGCCAAGGACTTCGCTGCGTAGATTAGAACCACCAAATGGAATTTTTCCAGATTCATCAACAACAATATCTAGAAGGTAGTAAGCTTTCAATGAACAAAGCAGTCCATCTGTTCCAAATTGAACAAGTTCATCATCATTTGTCCTCATATTTAGGAATAATTTCTCCTGCACGGAAGCTGAGTGGTCAGCGTCAAAAGGGCATACCAACCATGGCATTACAGCAGACAGAGAATAATCATTGTCCATAGCATCGGAACAATGTTTCCGAACAAAGACCACTTCGAAATCAGGTTTTTTTGCCTGATTCTCTTTGTACCAAAGAAATAGTTTATGATAAAAAAGGAATACGACTGACAGAAAGAGAACTAATCCAAACAAGTATAATCTTTCCCCTGAGGTGTGCCACAGGAATATTTGCGTCTCCTTTAAGAAGGTAATCCCGTGACATAAATACCAACAATGTCTCCAAGGTGACTTCCTTGAACTTGTTCAATTCCCGTTGGACAAGTAACAAGTTCCTCTCTGGAAAACAGATAAGCATCGATTCCAAAAGTGCTCATGACGTCTACACCATAAATATCAATATGTGCATCCTGGGCTCTAAAGATGATGAGCTGATCAAAGGAGCTGCCAGTAAATCGACAGAGCTTGTGGTTTACAGAATTATTAAAGGGCATATACCACAAAGATAACTTGTGCTTCTGCAGCAGATTATCAATATACAACTTGTGATTTTGCGGGTCAAGACTGTAATCAAAGGGTATGTAGACCAGCAAAACTTCAAATGGCTTCTGCTCAATTTTGCATTGTTCATATACCTCCTGGAGCTTGGGAATGAGATTTCCTTGAACACACTTGAACAACCCAACAACATCCTTCTTATTGAGGTCTGAGATAGTCATCGTGTCACAAACACCTTCTGCATTGGTCTTTCTTAGAACATCAGATGGATTGGATGTCAAAAGTTGCACAATGTAGTTAGTAAATGTTTTCCATTTCGGTTCTTCATCGGCTTGAAGTTTCTGCAGCTTCTCATCAGTAAAGGGAAAGGCGTCGGCTCCATACGTCTGCGCAAAACTAGGATATCCATGAAGTAGAATGTTTTCCTTCTTATCCAGAAGCAGGCATTGAATATCATCGAGTTCAAGGTACTTGCATATAAAATTTCGACGCTTCGAGTCCTCAAATGGTATTACAAAACAAGAGGGGAAACCCGACAAGAAGTGATCGAAAACCTGCTTGTGATCAGCTAGTTTCTTCATCTTTGCAACCACTACCATCTCAAAATCCATATCTGCAACATACAATTCCGAGCATGTATTTATTAGACACTGAACCATTCTTGAAACCGAATCTTCACGGAAGATAGGCACGTGAAAACAACAAACCATTATGTATTTGTCCCGAATTGCCTTGCCAAGTTCCACTCGCTCACCATCTTTTCGGACAAGGTAACCCAACTCATTCGAACCACCGGACAACAGGAATTTAGCATCAAATGACTGGCCAATCTGGATGGGAGATAGTTGAGAAACAATGGTATTGATATCATCAGAATATTCCGGCTTCACATTTTCAAAAATTCTAGCTATAGGACAATATGCTGTTAGTGAAAGGAAAGAGTTGACGGGCCACATATTTTTCACAAGCCTTTGATAAGAACGTTGGACATCAAATGAGCTCTTCCGTAAAAGATCCTTGAGATGACCTACTAAATAAGACATGGAATCGGGTTGTCCAAAGAGCAGAATATTTTCGGCGACATTGACAAAAAGGCACTTAAAACAAAAACCATAACCATCAGCAACAGGAAGACGCGGCTCAAAGAAGTCGCATATAAAGTTACGACGCTCGAATGGTACGGAAAGACAGGACAAGGAAAAAACTTCATTGGGTGGTCGAAAAGCCACTTAGAATCAGGATAATCATCATTCATCTTCGTAACCAAAACTATCTTGAAATCATCTCTATGAGAATAGAGATTAAGACATGTAGGAATAAGATCTTGGGGATACACTGAATCAAATTCGAAAACTGTGAAATCTGGAGGCAAGTAAAAACAAACAAACAGAAGGTATTTACCCTTAAGTGTATTCGCATCAACTTCAACCCGCTCACCAGACTTTCGATAGAGGTAACCCATCTCACTAATACCATACAACAACGGCATAACCATGTCTTCCTCAAACCCTAATTTTATTTTCTTTGTCTTACCATCCTCAATTTCTTCCTCGAAGCTAAATATTGATTCAGCCGAATGTTTTCTACTCGACGACGACGACCCTATCTCATCAACATCCATATCTCAAAACCTGTTTGATTAATATGTAATAGCCTTATGAACGCAATGAGGGCGAACTATCTTATCATTTTATTTTTTCAAAGAACTTTTGTTCACTATAGATGTGATTTTTTTTTCTCCCTTTTTTTTTTGTTTAAATGATTAGGTGACACCTTTTTTTTCCTTTTTCTATTTTTTGGTATTCCCCATGTATAATCAAGATTATCGATCAATCAAACCAATTTTAATACTAAACACTTCCTTCATTCTTTTTCTATTGTGGAACTGAAAATACTGTTCCGTTCCATGAATATTTTTTTTTTAAAAATTTCAGATGAGGAGAGGAGGAAGGGAGAAAGAGGAAGAGGAAGAGGAAGAAGGGGTGGGGGGCTGCCAAGTGGGGGGGAGGGGCTTGCTCTGGGGAAGCGCTGAGGAGGGGGTTGTGATGGGTCGTGAGGGGTTGCTTGGGGCTGGGAGGGTGGGCGACGGTAGGGGTGCGGGGATGAAGGGATAAGAGAGGGGGAAGGGCGAGGGAGGCAAGGGGGGCAAGGGGGCGAAGGGGGAAAAGGGAGAGGAGGGGCCGGAGGGGTGGGGTGGGGGCCGCCGGTGGGGGCCGCAGGGTGGGTGGGGTGGTGGCGGGGGGTTGGTGGTAGTAGTGGCTAGGTGGTGGTGGTTATGGAGGAAGAAGAAGTACATGATGGAGAAAGAAGAAAAAAGTACCGTATAACTACTGGAGGCAAATAACATGGCGGTAAAAAATCCTACCAAGTTAATCTACATATACTGAGTATTTTGACCTCTTTTCGTTATTTTTTCTCAAAGGGAAATTATATTAGTCGTAGTATTTCAATGTTTCTCAACCAAAAAGGCCATAAACTAAGCAACATAACATCCTTTGTGCGAGGAATTTTTTTTTTTTTTGGGTAAAATGTAAGAGATATATTACCAATAGCATTCAAGAGCCATCAACTACAACCTACACTAACTCTCAAAGGAAAAAGAGCAAAGAACACTACACAACCAAACACAACGCATGCGTAATTACAAAACACCAAGACAACCAGTAACACAACACATAACAAACTAGAAACTTTATGCTACCCTACATAGATTATCAAACCAATCCTTATCGCATCACTCCACTTGCCGCTTATTTTACTTCTAACTCTCACACGGACTTCATCTTTAATCTCGTTTGATAACAAAATCTCGGGTTCAAAATTGCACCCCGCGCAGGCATGATTTCTAGCCTTCCGCACAAAGTACACTATCACAGCTTAAGCTTCGCATAGCAAATTTGTCGCTTCTTTTTAGATTTGTGCTTTCTTCCCTATATTTTCCACTCGAGTGTATACACTTTTTGTGGCTCTATAATGTAACCGAAGCCACCTCGTAATACCCCCGACACACTTTGTCACCGAAAATACACCGAAAAAACAGATGATTACAAGAGTCCACACCATTACAAAGACATCAAACAATCAGCATTGGGGCAAAGACCAACTAGGCGTAGTCTCTCCCTTGTTCTAAGTTTTCCCAAAGCAACCATCCAAGAGATGAAAGCATGCTTGGGAATGTTCGATTTGCTCCAAACCCAATGATACCAAATGACATTGTCCCGATCTCCCACAAGCCACTCGGTAACCACTCTTGATAGTGTAGCTTGATGTACCATTCACCACCCGCTTCGATGATAAGCTCGCTTAAATAGATTTTTGATTTTGCAAATCATTTTCCAACCCCAACCCGACATTCTTAGGAGCTTCATACTCCCACCAAGAATCATCTTTAATATAAACACAATGAATCCATTTCACCCACAAGACATCTTCTTTTGGGGCAAGCCGCGACATACTTCCCAATTGCGGCTTGGTTCCATCTAATGACGCCTCTAATACCAAGGCCTCCCCTTCTTTTTAGTTTACATACCCGGTCCCAGGACACATTAGGAGGTTTGTGAAGAAAAGATTTTCCTTCCCAAAGAAATGCTTTGCATATTTGAACAATTTTCACCAAAACATTTTTAGGAAGTAAGAAAACTCGTGCCCAATAAGTATGAATACTTATAAGCACAACATTAACTAAAACATTCCTAGCCGCATATGACAAGTTCCCCGGAGGACCAAAGACAAAATTCTTTTAAGAATCCTATCCACAAGCACATCACACCGCAAAGTTAGTCTTCTAGCCGTAATTGGAACTCATAGGTACCGAAGGGGAAGGAGCCCTTAGTGAACCCAAAAGTAGCTTGAATGATTCTATGCCGAATATCCTCTTTCATATTCCCAACCTGTTCCGCATTCTTTTAGGGTGGGCTAAGAAGAGGGGTGTAGGGATGAAGCGAGAGGAAAGGGGGGAAGGGCGAGGGAGGCAAGGGGGGCAAGGGGGTGAAGGGGGGGAAGAGGGAGAGGGATGGGGCCGGGAGGGTGGGGCGGGGGCCGGCGGTGGGGGCCGGAGGGGTGGGGTGGGGCGGCCGCGGGGGTTGGTGGTAGTGGTAGTGGTTATGGAGGAAGAAGAAGTACATGATGGAGAAAGAAGAAAAAAGTATTGTATGACTACTCGAGGCAAATAACATGGAGGTAAAAATCCTACCAAGTTAATCTACATATACGGAGTATTTTGACCTCTTTCTTTTATTTTTTTCTCAAAGGGATATTATATTAGTCGTAGTATTTCAATGTTTCTCAGCCAAAAAAGGCCATAAACTAAGCAACATAACATCCTTTGTGCGAGAATTTTTTTTTTTGGTAAATTGTAAGAGATATATTACCAATAGCATTCAAGAGCCATCAACTATAACCTACACTAACTATCAAAGGAAAGAGAGCAACAACACTACACAACCAAACACAACAGACTACAGAATTACAAAACACCAGGACAACCAGAACACAACACATAACAAACTAGAAACTTTATGCTACCCTACATAGATTATCAAACCAATCCTTTTCAGTATCACTCCACTTGCTGCTTACTTTACTTCTAACTCTCACACACACTTCATCTTTAATCTGTTTGATAACAAAATCTGGGTTCAAAACTGCACCCTGCCAGTAGGCATGATTTCAAGCGTTCCACACAAAGTACATTGTGGCAGTTAAGCTTGCATAGCAAATTTGCTGCTTCTTCTTTGAATTGTGCTTTCTTCCCCATATTTTCCACTAAGTGTATACACTTTTTGTGGCTCTATAATGTAACTGAAGCCACCTCAGGATACCCTGACACACTTTGTCACTGAAAATACACTGAAAAAACAGATGATTACAAGAGACCACACCATTACAGCACAACAAACAATCAGCATTCGGGCAAAGACCAGCTAGCTGTAGTCTCTCCCTTGTTCTAAGTTTTCCCAAAGCAGTCATCCAAGAGATGAAAGCATGCTTGGGAATGTTCAGTTGGCTCCAAACCCAATGATACCTATTAACATTGTCATGCTCTCCCACAAGCCACTAGTAACCACTCTTGATAGTGTAGCTAGATGTACCATTCAGCCACCTATTCTGATGATAAGCCTGCTTAAATAGATTTTTGATTTTGCAAATCATTTTCCAACCCCAACTGGCATTCTTAGGAGCTTCATACTCCCACCAAGAATCATCTTTAATATAAACACAATGAATCCACTTCACCCACAGCACATCTTCTTTTTGGGCAAGCCGCGTACATACTTCCCAATTGCGGCCGGTTCCATCTAATACAGTCTCTAATATCAAGGCCTCCCTTCTTTTTTGGTTTACATACCCAGTCCCAGGACACATTAGGAGGTTTGTGAAGAAAAGATTTTCCTTCCCAAAGAAATGCTTTGCATATTTGAACAATTTTCACCAAAACATTTTTGGGAAGTAAGAAAACTTGTGCCCAATAAGTATGAATACTTATAAGCACAACATTAACTAAAATATTCCTAGCTGCATATGACAAGTTCCTGGAGGACCAGCAAAATTATTTTTAGAATCCTATCCACAAGCACATCACAATCCGCAACAGTTAGTCTTCTAGCGGTAATTGGAACTCATAGGTACCTGAAGGGGAAGGAGCCCTTAGTGAACCCAGTAGCTTGAATGATTATATGCTGAATATCCTCATTCATATTCCCAAAATAAAGATCTGTCTTCTCAATATTAGCATGTAACCCAGAGGCTTGAGAGAAGGTTTTAATAGCTCTAGCCATCAAGATGACAGAACTAATATCTCCCTTATAGAATAACATGATCAAATCATCCGCAAAAATTAAATGAGTAAGATTCACCGCAAAGACATCTATGATGAAAATGAAACTCAGAATCCCTACTCATTTTCTTTAAAATCCTAGTAAAGTACTCCATGACAATCATAAAAATTAAAGGAGAAATAGGGACTCCTTGCCTGAGCCCTTTTTTATCCTTTAAAAAACCCATAAATGTTACCATCAAGACTGAGAGAGAAGGAGGGAGTAGAAATGCAATTCATTACCCACTGTATGAATTGGCTTGGGAAACTTTAACTTGCACAATAACTCTTCTACAAAGCTCCAATAAACAAAGTCATATGCCTTCCTTAGGTCTACCTTCACAGTGCACCAAGCAGGCAAGCTCTTGCTTCTGTATTGCTTCATCATATCGTGGCATATGAGAATAGTGTGCATGATGGTTCTTTTTCTCAATGAAAGCACTCTGCACTTGGTCTACAATACTAGGCAAAGACCATCTTGATCCGCTACACAGCAGAACTTGGAGATCACCTTATATATCACATTACAATCAGCAATAGGCCCGAATTATGTGACACTTTCAGAGTTGCTCACACTTAGGAATCAAACATAGTGTTGTGCAATTAATTTGCTTCCAAGATCTTTCTCCGAATGAAAGAAATCTAAGACTACATTAGTCACATCCCGCCCAATATGCTCCCATGCCAAACTTTAAAAAAAACCACTTGAATAGCCATCGGGGCCCGTTCTTTGGTATCATTAATAACAAACATAGCATACTTAACTTCCTCCCTAGTAAATGAAGCACATAATGCTTGTTGTTGCACCAGAGACACCACTGCACCCTCATTCACTATTGTACTGCTCACAGGCTTGACATTATCACCAGCCAGTACCAAGTAGCCTTTTATAGAATTGCGTAAAAGCACTCTCAATTCCAAGGCTCCATCCTATTGCCAAACACCTCGCGTGTTTTTAACTCTAGACACTCGGATGAACACCTTCCTCTTCCCGAGGCATGCATGAAAGTAGGAAGTATTTTCATCACCTCCTTTGATCCAATCATTCTTCACCCTTTGTCTCGAAAACTTAGCTTGGCCTTATTTAACATATTATAAGCCCTCATTGCCTCCTCCTCATGCATATGCAACTCTATTGTGAGGATTAGAGTGAATAAGCAACTTGTATCTCACTTAGCTTAGTGAAAGCTAACTTAGCTTCGGATTCAATATTTGAAAACTTCTCTCTATTCAATTATTCAAGAGAAGCTTTAAATCTTTTCAGCTTTGTAACCAATCTAAACATGGGCACTCCCTGCACCTCCTGCTGCCAACTCTCCCGCACTCTTCTTCCAAAATCTTCGCATAACCCCCACATGTTGCAATATTGAAATGGTTTAGTTTTACTCACCATCGAATTATTAATATTGACTATACAAGGGCCGTGATCGACATACTCGTCGGGGAGAAACACAGCGAAGCGTGCCTCAAATTGCCTATGCTAAGTCTTCATTACAAAAGCTCTATCAATTTTTGAAAAACCCTATTATCCCCTTCCCCGCTTGTTGGACCATGTAAAAAATGGACCACTACTAACAACTTCATGAATATCACAATCCCGTATGCATTTTCCGAAGGTAGCAACCTCAGATAATGTGACATTGGAACCAATCCTATCTTCAAGGTTAAGAACATAATTAAAATCTCCCATGACCACCCAAGCTCCTCCAATGATTCTACTAATATTCACCAAATCTTTCCATAAAGCTTCTCTATCACCAGTGTCATTAAAAACCATACTAGTGGAAAAAACTACTTTTGCTACTTATCAAATGATTTGGTTGACTAATCAACCCGAGCATTTGTGAAAATTTTAATAAAAAAATTCTAAAATGCCTGGGTTGATTAGTCAACCGAGCATGTGTTGTGAAATGCTCCGGTTGACTAGTCAACCCGAGCATTTAGACCCTCACTCAATTCATGAAATCTCGCCTTGTACGCACTAAAAAAAATTCGATCCCTCCTCACCAGTCATCAAGCCTTCCCCTCTTTATTGTTTTCCCTCGACCCTCTCCCGCCCAACCGCACCCTCTCTCTCTCTCTCAACTCCACTCTCTCTCTCCACTGCACCTACTCTCAATTGGAAACCTCCGCCGTCCACCAGGTCCCAGAGTTCCCCGCTCTGTTCTCCTGTAGTTCAATTGGTTGAATCTGACCTCCTAACTCCTTCGGGTTTTATTGTCTCTAATTTCTAGGCTTTTCTAAATTGCACGAATAAATTCTAGGGTTTAATAGAGTGTGACCAATCGAAGAAAGAGGAGGCATTGAG